>JADRCH010000167.1:2094859-2173195 GCA_019843965.1 Rhynchomys soricoides | reverse complement strand
ATCCACTATCAATGTCTCACCTTCCTCTATCCACTATCAATGTCTCATTTTATTTTCCTTTCTCATTTAAGCATCTTTCCTTCAGACTTCCTTGTTACTTAGCTTCTTTGGGTCTGTGGATTTTAGCATAGTAATCCTGGGTTGTATAGCTAATATTTACTTATAAGTGAGTATATACTATGTTTGACTTTCTGGATCTGGGTTATATAACTCAGAATGATCTTTACTAGTTCTATCCATTTGCCTGCAAATTTCATGATGTCATTGTTTTTAATACCTGAGTAGTATTTCATTGTGTAAATGGACCACATTTTCTGTATCCATTCTTCAGCTGAACAACATTTATGTTGTTTCCAGTTTCTGGCTGCTAAAAATAAAACTGCTATGAACATAGATGAGCAAATGTCCTTGTGGTATGGTGGAGCATCTTTTGGATACATGTCAAGGAGTGGTATAGTTGCCTCTTGAGGTAGAACTATTCCTTAGACTTTCCATTTCCAGCATTCCCTCAGTTTGTATTTTCTTTATGGGTTCTATTTCCATTTTCAGGTCTTGAATAGTTTTATTCATTTCCTTCACCTGTTTGATTGTATTTTCCTGTATTGGATTTCTTTGAGGTATTTATTAATTCCTTCTTTAAAGACATCTATTATCTTCATTAAATTTAATTTAAATTCATTCTCTTGAGCTTCCTATGTTAGGGCATCTAGAGCTTGCTGTAGTATAATAGCTGGGCTCTGGTAGTACCATATTGATCTGGCTCTTGTTGATTGTGTTCATACACTGGCCTTTAACCATCTGGCTGTCCCTGGTGCCAGCAGGCCTCCAGGAATGCTGGCAGAGTTATGGGTTGGAAAATGAAGCGCGAAGGAGGAGCAGGTACAATGTACTGCAGTTGGGTTGGGTTAGTGGGGGAGGATTCTCACCTGGCTGTTCCTTGTTCTAGCAGGGCTCCAGGAATGCAGGCAGAACTGTGGGCTGGAAACTGGAGGCTCAGAAAACAGGACACAGGTAACTGATGCTGGGCTTGCCCCAGAGGGACTTAGCAAGTAGGTGATTTGGGGAGAGGGATCTCTCCTGATTGTCCCTAGTGCCAGCAGGCCTCCCCTGTAACACTGGTAGAACCGTGGGCCAAAAAATGAGTGCACAGGGGACTAGGCATAGCTCACAGAGGCTGGTTTGCCCTTAGGGGACCAGGTAGGCAGGGCCACTTCTCTTTTGTTTAAGGGGTAATTATTGCTATTTTATAGTCTCTGTGAAATTATAGCTCATTACAGAATGCCTAATTTATTTGTATAGATCTCCCCAACACACACACACACTTATGTCACAAGGGCTCAATAAAAATATAACAATGTTTTGTTCTTTATCCCTACAATTGCTCAAGGACACAGGCTTGGTCCTATAACTAGCTCTGTGCAAAATGTTGACACAGATCATGTGTCTCTCTTGGCTGCAGTGTTGGTTGAGTTTTGTCAATTTGACATACATCTAGGCATATGTGGGAAGAGAAAATTTTAATTTAGAAAATGCTGTAGTTAGGTTACATATAGGGAAGTCTGTGGGAGTACTTTTGTTGTTGTTGTTGTTGTTGTTGTTGTTGTTGTTAATGAGTGACATGGGAAGGCCCAGCCCACTATGAATGGTGCAACCTCTGCAAAAGTAGTCCTGGATAGTATACAAAAGCAAGATGAGTAAGCCACAGAGAGTAATCCAGTAAGCAACATTCCTCCATGGGCTCTGCTTCAGCTCCTGCCTTAAGTTACTACCCTGACATTGTTTAAGGATCCATTGTGACCTGAGAGTTTTAAGCTGAAATAATTCCTTTATCACATCAATGTAATACAGCTGCTTAGCATAGCAGATACCTTTGGGGACAATTCCTACATGACTTTCTTCAGTTTATATTATGTATGTGGACAGCTGAGGATAACTCTTGGCAGTTGTGCCATCTCTTCAAGAGTTTCAAGATGAAGTTTGCTCAATAGTTTTTAGCCACCCACACATGCACCCTTTTGAGGTGCCAGAACACTAATGAAGCACAATAGTAACCTTCCACCAGTGGGATCATGAACAGGGGCAAATTGATCATCTTCTGTTCTTAAGCTGGCCATTTGGGGGATCTTCTAGACAATTCTTAGATGTGTGGACAAAACCTGATCGTCTGTAACAGCACCTTCACTGTGATCTCTGTAACCTATTCTTATCTTTTCCTATCTCTTCTTTGATCTTGCCTCCTCAGATCACATCCAAACAAAAAAACCTATGAATAGATTCTTGTCATATACTCTACTTCAATAGAACTCAAAGTAAGATATTGTTTTCTTTAAGAAGTTTAGTTATTTTCAGATAATGATATTGATAAAGTAGGATATCTACATACAAAAGAGGGAAGTTGGGCTTTAATCTCATACCATATTAAATAATTAAATCAGATTAATTAAAATCCGAATATAAGATCACAAACTATAAAACTCTTGGTGGAAAACACAGTGTGAAAACTTCTGAACATTGGATTCAGCAAGGATTTCCTGAAAATTACATCAAAGATATAGAAGTAATAGAAGAAAGCACAGATAAATGGGATCATAAGAACATTCAGGCATAGAAATGGTCATATCATAAGAGGAAAAGGGAAATGCAGAGAATGGGTACAAATATTTGCCAGTAACATATAAGACATGGAACTAATAGTACTAATAGTTATGATATCTGGAGAATTCTATAACTCAACTACAAAATAATAATTGAGAAACTAACAAAACATTTTCCCTAATAATTTCCTAAAGAATAAGCAAATGGCCAATGTTCACATGAAAAAGAAGTTTTGAGCCCTGTGTCTACCTGTCTGTCCTTTCCAGAATGGAGTCCAGACCCATGTCTTCAGGACTACCCACAACAGCAGTCTACATGAAGACTGTATGGATCATGCATGCTCACACCCCTCTTCTTTCCAGGTAAGGAATACAGAATATCACTAACAACTTCACTAACCACAGATGCCTAACCACATTCTGTACCTGCCTGTCCTTCTACTGCAGCATGGACACACCACTAACTTCAACTAAGCTGAGAGCACATCTGGTACTCTGTTTGCACATTAATACTGTATTTCACCAAAACTGAACAATAGATCCCATTTATCTGGTCTTCAGCCTGAGAAATTGAGTGATAGTAAACAGAGATACAAATACACACTCAACAAAGGTGAGGCCAACTAACCATACCAAAAAACACTACCAATGCCTTAATGCCAGATGTCTAGATCCCATCAAAAAGCCACAAAGAATAGGAATAACCAATACAATATGTCTTCTTCAAAAATTAGTATTTGTATAGAAATATGATCCCAGAAATCAACTTAAATGACACATAAAACAGGGATTTCAAAATAACAATATGTTCAAGGAACCCAAAGAGAATATCAGATAACAGACCACAAAACTATAAGCAGTTTGAGTGGAATAATAAAAGAAATTCAAGAAAATAGAATTTAATAATAATAATAATAATAATAATAATAATAATAATAACAATAAATCCCTAAAGAAAAGTGAAATTGAAATAAAACCCAAAATGAGAATTTCAGAAAGTCAAATAAGAAGCTCCAGGGAAAACCTCGCCTATATTTTGGATCATGTGGAAGGAGAATGTCTGGCCTTGAAGGAGTTGTGAAGAAAATGGCTCAATCAATCAAAGCAAATATTAAATTAAAAGAAACCCATTGCCAGAACACACAGGAATTCTGGGACAGAATAAAAGAACCAATCTATGAATCATAGGTGTAAAAGAAGAAGAGACTCAGGTCAAAAGCACAGGGAGTGTGTTCAGTAAAATAGTAGAAGAGAACATCCAAAATCTAAGAAAAGAGATGCCCTACCAAGGAATGAGCTGCATACAGAACACCAAATATACAAAAACAGATACAAAACTCCCTACAGCATATAACAGCTAAAACATTTAATGGTAAAGATCACTAAAACAATCAGTAACATGTTGGTGAGGATGTGAGGAAAGGGGAATCTTCATTTATTATTGGTAGAATTGAAAACTTGTCCCACCACTCTGGAAATCAGTATGTTGAACTGTTAAAAAGCTAAAAATAAATCTACCATAAGAACCAGCTATACTACTGCTCAAAATATGCCCAAAGGACTTGACATCCTACGCCACAGGTACTTGGTCAGCCATGTTTATTGCTGCTCTATTCAGTATAGAAATATCCTTCTATTTCAACCTAAATATCCTTCAACCAAAGAATGGATAATGGAAATATGGTGCATATGTACTGTGGAATACTATTCAGCTACAAAGAAAAATGAAGTAATAAAATTTGCAGGTAAGTGGATGAAACTATGGAAAACTAAATTGAGTGCAGTTTCTTATCTGCAGTTTCTAGCTACAAGTCTTCAAACGTGAATATATAACTTGAAGTAACTGCAGAAACAAGGAAAGGAAAAGTGAACCATAGAAGATAGAGGAAAAACAGGAAGGGGAATATACAAGTCACTTGAGAGGGTAGTTTTGTTTTGTTTTGTTTGTTTTTGCTACCAAAAAAGGGAAGCTTAGGGCTAAACCTTAATTTCCAGAAGGGGAAAATGAGGGCAGAATACAGTACAGTTTCCCAGCAGCCTGAGTCACTGAGGCAGCATTATAGTAGCATTGGCATTGGTTTTGGACTCCTGGAGAAAAAAAAACCCTTGGATTCACTGAGGAACTCCGAGTTTGAGACAGCAGGTAGAGCAGTCCAACAGGAGTCCTGGGTGAGTTGCGCATACAAACCATGTATCGATGTATCTACAATCAGATATAATTCTTCCAGGCCCTGTGCCTTCTCCACTACCCAATTCCTACCATGGATACTTCTAAGGACAAGCAAGTCTCTAATCTTGGGCTCCACATCCTGAAAATGACAACATATGACCTTTGTACAAAGACTGTATCTTTGCCTCACCACACTTCCTGGAATACTCCAATGGCCTCTAAAATCTTAACTGGGACATTTTACATTTTGCATGACAGATTGAAAGGTTTAAGAGAATTCACATATCCTGGAGTAAAGCATTGGTTAAGTTAATAACAGAGAGATAATGATAGAATAAAAGCTTAAAATAGATCTTTGCAACAAATTTACAATAAATGCCAAGGAACAAATGGTGGGAAAATCAAGATGAAGGACAGATTCATGAGTTAGAGGTCACTTGAATTCTTACTGAATAAGAGGATTTATATAGTGAACATCTGAATATGCAATATACTTTTTGTGTATTCAAAAATAAAGGCTTGGATGTGTCTGGATTTTAGGATTCTATATGAGTATTGATTGATTGATTGATTGATTGATGATTGTTTTGGGTTTTCCTTGAAACAAACCTAGATATATCTGAGAAGAGTAAATATGAATTGAGAAAATGTCTCCATGAGATTGTCCTGTAGGCAAGTCTATAAGGTACTTTCTTGATTCATGACTGATGTGAGCAGGCTCTGTAAATGGTGACACTGTAGATGGTGTCACCCTTGGGCAGATGTCCCTGGATGGCGTTAGAAGCCATGGAGAGCAAGCCAGTAGGCAGCATTCCTCCATGGCTTCTGCTTCAGTACTGTTGTGAGATATTATCTTAGGGTTTCCTTTGCTGTGAAGAGACACCATGACCAAAACAACTCTTATAAAGGACAATATTTAATTTGGGGCTCGCTTATAAGCTTGGAGGTTCAGTACATTATCACTGCAGGAAGCATAGCAGTGTCCAGGCAGGTGTGGTACAGGAGGCGCTAAGAGTTTTACATCTTCATCTGAAGGCCATTAAGAGAAGACTGTCTCCAAGGCAGCCAGAAAGAGGGTCTCAATGCCCACACCCAAAGAAACACCTTTCCTATTAACAAGGACACACCTATTCCAACAAGGACACACCTCTTAATAGTATCACTCCCTCTGGACCAAGCATTCCAACATCTAAGTCCATAGGGAGGCAAACATATTTAAAGCACTAAAGGTATCCACCAGAGAAGACCTTGGACATGAGTTCATGTCAATAACATCTGCCAGTGTACTTGTTTAAGCCAACAGAATGTTGTTATTAGCTGGCCAGCAACTATGCTGGGTGTTTTAGGACACAATTACAGTCCTGAGCTTTCTTGGGTTTATTTTTCAAGCCCCAAACCACACCCTGGGTTGACACACCTCAGTTAACAAGAAGAGCCAGCCAGAAGCAGAACTATAGAAGCCAAAAAGCAAGGTTAGTTCATTTAGGGACTTTTCCAGAACTATGAAGTTTGAGTTAGATCTTTGTTCTCATTTTAGCATGTTTTTCTTCATACATGATAGGCTCCAAGGCCTGAGTGGTACTTCCTTCATGGTATCAGTTGTGCTAAAATCTGGGAGAATATAAGGTCTAGGGGCCTGTTTCAGTGCCTTCCTCTAAGTTCCTACCCTGACTTCTTACCTTGATTTCTCTCAGTGATAGAACGTGACCTAAAAGTGTAAAATGAAATAGTCCACTTCTGTCCAAGAGGCTCTTGGTAATATATTTTTTTTTAAATTACTGCAAGAAGAGCTCTGAGACAGCTACTACTCAAAGACTCTCTATGTCGCTTTTTTTAAAAAAATTGGATATATTTTTTTATTTGTGTTTCAAATGTTATCTCCTTTCCCAGTTCAGACCCCCAAACCTCTATTCTATCTCCCCTCCACCTGCTTCTATGAGGATCTTCCCCCACCTACCCACTCACTCCTGACTCCCCATACTCAAATTCCCCTACACAAGGGCATCCATCAAGCCTTCACAGGACCAAGGGCCTCTCCTCCTATTGATGCCTGACTAGGCCATCCTCTGCTACATATGTGGCTGGAGCCATGGGTCCCTCCATGTGTACTCCTTGGTTGGTGGCTTAGTCCCTGGGAGCTTGGGGGGCGGGGTCTGTTTGGTTGACATTGTTGTTCTTCCTATGGGGTGCAAACCTCTTCAGCTCCTTCAGTCCTTTCTGACTCCTCCATTGGGGATCCCATGCTCAGTCCAATGGTTGGCTGCAAGCATCTCTTTCTGTATTTGTCAGGCTTTGGCAAAGCCTCTCAGGAGACAGCTATATCAGGCATCTTTCAGCAAGCACTTCTTGGCATCCACACTAGTGTCTGGGTTTGGTGACTGTATATGGGATGGATCCCCAGGTGATGCAGTCTCTGGACGGCCTTTCCTTCAGTCTCTGCCCTACACATTGTCTCCATATTTGCTCCCTTATTTTGTTTCCCTTTCTAAGAAGGACCAAAGCACCCACACTTTAGTCTTCTTCTTGAGCTCCATGTGGTCTGTTGTGGGGAGGTGGATTGTGACAGGCAGCCTGGCCCGTGGTCAAGCTCAGGCTTAACCCCCGGGCGACTCAGTGGAGCTTGCCCTGCAAGAGACTGGAAAGCGTTTTGCCAATGCTCCTGGGAGGCCCTTGGCTCCTGTCAAGTAGCTACAACTCCTACAGCCCCCTGTAGAGGGGTCTGTCATGTAGAAGCAGCACATCAAGCCCTCCCACATGCAGATATGTTATCCCTAAACTCTCAGATCAAGCCAATGGGAAGTACCTGTTGTCAGACCCCTGATGCATCCCAAACTGTATAGGAGGGATCCTATCCAGAAGGAATAAAGGTGTGAGAACTACTCTGTCATCTGAAAGCTTCTATCATAAGAGATGTAACACTGCTGCTTGGGAAGAGGTTTGCTCTCCTGAAACACCACCAGAAGCTTCCTGTACTCTCCCCAGCTAGTTGGCCTCTTGTGGACCCAGCCCAGGCCCCACTCAGCAAACGAGGCGGCAACTGCAGAGACCAAGGTGGAGGAGACTCCCATCACTGCTTGTTCTCTCCCCTTTGCCTGAACCTTCGCACTTGGCCAGTTCAGAGATCCCTGTGGAAAGCCCCTAGCACGAAGGCCCACAGTCTGTGAATTGTACCTTGTGTATTCGAAGCTTTTAGGCTAATAATATCCACTTATCAGTCAGTGCATACCATGTATGTTCTTTTGTGATTGGGTTACTTCACTCAGGATAATATTTTCTAGTTCCATCCATTTGCCTAAGAATTTCATGAATTAATTGCCCAAAAGATTCTCTAGCTTACAACAAGGACACGTGCTCCACTATGTTTATAGCAGCCTTATTTATAATAGCCAGAAGCTGAAAACAACCCATATGTCCTTCAACATAAGAATGGATACAGATACTACGGTACATTTACACAATGGAGTATTACTCAGCTGTTAAAAACAATGAATTTTATGTCTCGTTTTAATGAGGAACCTTTCTCAGACAGGAGTCTGAGTACTGATGGAACACTCACATACATTATATTAATTTCCATTTGGACACTTGTTCTCACCAACATGTCCTCTAAAATCCTCAATTTGAGGCCTGGAAGATAGGTCCACCATCTGAATCCAGATTCAGTGTTAAGGTCAGTCTACCATGTATGAGAGATGCTGGAGTGGTAGAGGAACTGGTCCTGCAGAAATAGACTTCACTACTGTGTAGGGCTAATCTTAAATCCACCAGCAGACCCCCAGCATGGAGCCACTGTGGTTTCAGCCCAAGCTTCCTGCCTTGTTGGGAGACAGAAAGCATGGGACAGTGGTGCTGCCTGGAGCCTACAAGCACAAAGGTTGAGCCTGGTGAGTCTCAGGGTGGTGGACATAGAGGGTGAGGAGGTGCGAGGCAAATAGGAGCCCACACAGAATCTGGTCTTAGGTGCCCTTTCTAGCCACAAGGTCACCCTGATTCTGGACAACAGCAGAATATCTGAGATGAGTTTCAGTGATGGGCCAGTACCTGTCAGAAACCAATGTACTTGAACCAGACTAATGACTTGTAAAGCTGTTTAGACAAAAGAAAAGTATACTGTGTGACACACTGCAGTTTCCCATGCAACTTTGATGAATGACTATGAGGTAGAGAGATGAGAAAGATGAAGGAACTGAGTGAGGGTCAAGAGAGGTGGTGATAGATGTGAGAGAGGCCTGTGGTGTCCTTGCCTAGCAGGGTGACAGGGTTGTATATGCAGCAGCCTGGATCTTGCACACAACTCAGTCCCTGAACATGTCACACAACTGCACAATTATCCTGGTTTTGAGCAACAACAGGATGTCCAAGATGAAGAATGGTTCGTTTTCTGGATTGGACCTAGTTGAAAAACCTATCTGGTCCATGCTGCCTCTGGAAGCCACTTTGATTACTTTGGTCTGCTGGCCAAAGTCATGTTGAAGCTGTAGGTTCACTTGGATGTCTATGGTCCTACAGCAGCCAGGAACCATGTTGATGTCCCTGGCCTGACATTCGAATGTCCGTGGTCTATGCTACAGCCTGAAGCCAAGTTGGTATCTGTGAGCTATGCTGTCACCAGGGGCTGTATTGATATGAGTGTCCTGTGCCGCCATCTGAGGCCATGGTAATGTCCAGGTTCATGCTGCTGCCAAGGGCTATGTCTGGGTCCGTGTTCCTATTGTCTATGTTACCACTGAATGCTATGCAGATGTCCATGGTCTGTGCTACAGCCTGAATCCATGTTGATGTCTGTGGGTTGTGCTGCCACTGAGGGCCATGTCGATGCCAGTGGCCTGGACTACCACCTGAGGCCATGTTGATGTCCTTGTCTTATGCTGCATCTGAGAGCTGTGATGGTATCTGTGGCCCATGCAGTGGCAAAGGGCCAGGTTTATGACTATGGTCTGTACTGCCACCATAGACCATGCTGGAGTTTGTGGCACATGTTTAAGCCAGAGACCATGTGGATGTCTGTGGTTTATGCAGTTGCCAGAAACCACATGTAAGTCCATGATTCTTACCCCCACTGACTATAAATGTCAAGGAAGCTACTTTTGCCACAGTATTGATGACTACAGACTCACAGTGTAGAACGAGAGATATAGAAGTCTCTGGGACATCACCTTCACTTCCAAAAGCAACAGCCTAGACAAAGATGCCGAAGTGTAGCAGTCCTCACAGGGTAAAAATTGAGAAGGACTTAATTTCCTTTAAGAAGCCGACTACCAGTAAGTATATAGGAAACATAAATTGGACTCCTTCTTTTGTATTCTTTTTCTTCTTTTTAGGGAGGGTTTGTAAAAGTGGAGGTATAACCCTGGGTGAACTGGGAAGTGAGGCCACTCAGGGTTCATGATGTGAAATTCCAAAATATTTAATAAAAACATTATGAAAAAATAAAATGGTCAAATTATCGATGTTAGACACTATTCATCATTGAACAAATAACACCAGAATGGGACAATTTAAAGGACAGGGTTATTTTGGCTCATCTATCAGTCCCTGGCTTCAGTCCCTGGGCTGCTGGCCTGAGACAGTATTATAAAAGTGGAGGGTGTGGTAGAGGAGGTTGCTGTCAGCATGGGTCAGGAAGGAGACGGAGGGAGGAAGCAACCTAAGACAAGCTGTGTACTCCAGTATCATGCCCGTGATGACATACCCCTCCAGTGAGGCTTCACTAATAGTCCAACCACCTATAAATTTATCTTAAGATTCACTCATTGATGAATTAGCACCTCATGATCCATTCACCTTTTTATACTGGCATCACCTGGTTACCGAACCATTCATTGTACATGGTTCCCTCGCCCTTATAACTGATTAATCTCATTATCTCAGAGTTGAGAATAATGTACTCTGTACTTGCTTGTACTTCATTACTTCACCTTTAATAATCTAAGTAAGAATAAATGTAAAGAAATCCATAGTACAGAACACTGAAGAGTTATCATCAGCCACGACCTGACAGTTAAGATGGGCATGGGATTAACTGTGTGAAAATTTAACTGAAACGCAGTTTGCTGGTTACCAAAGATGTTCCAAATAGAAAGTGGGAAAATGTCAGTTTTGTCTCATAATCTTCTTGGTTAGTTCAGCTTGTCTTCTCTGCAAAGAGAATAAAAGTGGGCTAAGTAACAACCAGTAAAGAGGGATATGGGATGTCATATCTAACAACTCCCCCAAAACACACACACACACACACACACACACACACACACACCAAACAGGGGCACACACAGACAAACAGACACAGACACACACACCACACAGGGGCACACATAGACAGACACACACAAAAAAACACAGACACACACACACACACCCTAAACACAAGGACACAGAGACAAACACACACAAACACAGACATACACAAACAAGCAGACACAAACACAGACGCATACATGTGATAATCACTATAGTGCTTACAGACAATGAGCAAAGTTCAGGTTCCTGTTCAGAATCCCTTTACACCATAATTTCTTTGAAATCTCATTTCCCATTTGTGAAATCACATCCTCCCGATTTTATTTCTCACAGGAAACAGCTGCAAACTATCAATTTTTTATTGAGTACTGTGAACCTGATGGCATTATAAATAGAAAGAAATATTAATGCAAACTACTGCAAGCTACTGCACTGGCACTTAACTTTTGATTCAGGCAGGCGGCTTTCCTTCCCAGTATTTCCTCTTTTGATCAGTAAGAACCTCAGTCTCCTCCTTTTCCTCCTGTCCTGGTCTAATTGCAATGTAAGCCATGAGTTAAATTCTTTGCATGAACACTTTTTTGTTCCGTGAATAAGCCAAAATGTTTGTTCCATATGAGAATGAAGGAAACTGCTTCTCTTTCAGTTATTTGCTCAGAAGTGGCCCAGCTCACTGAAGAAGTGAGCTGCATGCTTCCTGGGGACTGCCAGCCACTTACCAGACCCATTTCTTTTTTCCGGATCCACAGCCAGAGCACTTTCCCATCCTACAATTTGCTCACTTGGTTTATCCAGACCATTCAGCTGCCAGGTGCCATGTTCTCACTCTTTTCCTTGACTTGATGATAAAAAGCACAGGCAGTGCAGAAAGTGCATGAAGGAGCCAGAAGAGTTGCAGAATGAAAGGAGACTTCTCTCCATATCGCCCAGGAGAATGGCAGCCAGTTACACCGATTAGGAATTCCTAGTAGGGATTGGATGTGCGCAGCAAATGCAGTCTTTTGTATTTGAGCATCTATGAATTTTGTGGCTTCTTTGTTACAAAAACTATTTTTGTTTGATTTGTGCAGGTTTTCTTCCACCTGGAAGGCAAAAAAAAAAAAAAAAAAATTCAGTCAGCTAAATACCATGATGATTTATTTTAGTTGAGAAATCAAAGGTTCCACAACAATAATAAGACATGAAATTGTTTTGTATATTAAAATCCAAAGACTGGGGTCATCTTAGGTCCTGAAAAGGCTTTTAAATGTATAAACTTTGATATCTATCTATCTATCTATCTATCTGCACATACAAATACATGCTCAGACATATTTATACCCCCCCCCCACGAGCCAGGTTTTACAGATGGAAAAGGCAAGGTGGTTGTCTTAGAGTATTGGCATTAACTCTTCTTTGAAAACCTGTCCTGTAAAATTCCGTGCTTAAGCCAAATGGGCCTGTGTGCTTGCTTGCTTGCTTGCTTGCTTTTTTTCTTTTTGTTTTTTGTTTGTTTGTTTGTTTTTTGTTGTTGTTGTTTTGGTAGACTTTTAATCACTGCTTCTATTATTTCACTAGGAGTTATAGGTGTGTTTAAATTACTTATCTGATCTTTATTTCACTTTGGTAAATGGGATGCATCAAGGAAAAAAATCAATTTCTTTTAGATTTTCCAATTTGGTAGATAACAAGTTTTTAAGGTGTGTCTTTATGATTCTCTGGATTTCCTTGGTGTCTCTTATTATGTCCCCCATTTTCATCTCTAATTTTGTTAACTTGTATGATATCTCTCTATAGATCTTCCTTAATTTGGTTACAGCATTGTCAATCTTACTGGTTTTCTCAAAGAACTAGTTTTTGCTTTCATTGATTCTTGGTATTGTTGTTTTGTTTCTATTTTACTGATTTTAGTCCTGAGATTGGAGGGGAAGATCTGTTTGACCCACTGGATATGTGGCCAAGGAGGATGAGGGGCTGCAGCAGGCACTCTTTTACAGATATAGGGTGAGACTAGGAATGAGGAATTGGAGGAGAGGAGGAAGATCTGCATCTAGGCTACCTGCTCCCTGGCTGGAGGGGCCTGTGAATTCCCAGGGAAAGCTTAATGGAGTCAGGGACTGGGATAAAGCAATGAGTAGAGTGAGAAGAAAGGTTAGAGGGGAAGATCTTGTGATCTATGGGAGATAGGGGTGTGAGGGGCAGGAAAGCGGCAGAAGGTCATCCTCTATAGAGCAGGAAGTAAGGCTGGGCAATTGGATTTGAAGAAGCAAAGAGAGTGGTAGAGATCTGTAGTTAGTCTCCCTCATTCCCCAGACAGACTCATACTCTGTTGTTTTAAGAAATGAAGGGATAGCATACATGTTATGTTGTTGGAGATTGTGTGCTAACAAATCAGAGCTCTGAGTATTAAGTTAAGCTCAAAAGAATGCCTGTGTGAACTAGTATAATAAAACCCCACAACAAAGAAATGTCTGGGATTCCATTAAAAAGGAGGAAAATCCAATAACTTTGTTTTGCTAGTTTTAGAGATTAAACAAAAAAGCTTCAAGCAATATTATCCTTTTACTTTGATCATAATAAAAAAATGTTCCAGATACCTCATGCGGACAAGAAGTCAAGGTCTAAACTTCATCCTCACATTCTTCCAGACATTTCAAACACTCATGCAAATGGATATTTTTGGAACTTAATCAGATACAAGACACATAGATATCATAGTCCCCTTCCTCAAATTTGGCATTCCTTCTTCCCCTAAAGGTAGGTACTGCTTTCTTTTTCATGGTGGTTGATATTTCTATTCACCCACTTATAAACTGATGAAGCTTATACTTTCGATTTTCATGTCACTTTGACTTGACATCAGGATCTTATATAAATATCATATAGTTTGAAAGTAGTCACAGGTTAACAGCTCTTATGTTCACCTCTTGCTTACCACTCATCGAGTGACCATAAACAGACTGTTTACCCTATCTGATACTCAATGACTTCACTCATGGAATCAGAATTGGCAGTGGTACCCCTTCCCATGGATTACTGAATGACTAAACGAATCCCTACACGTAAAGTACCTAGGTACTGTGCACATATTGTGAACTTACTACAGTGTTAGCTGTAACTGCAATCAGTAACCTTCATGGCAACGTCAGGAAATGTTTTTGAGATGATTTCACTCACCCTTCAAGATAATATGGGTCGGCCTGATTGTTAATCTCACTAGTTCCTTTAAGGAACATATGGTCTAGTTTTCAATCCAAACAATGTCATCCAGATGACTCAGCCAGGACATGACTAAATAAGGCAAACATTTTCTAATTCGACTTTATTGCTGACCAAAATGTTTATTTTTCTCTGCTTAGGGTCAGAGACAATGTTAAATCAGATTGTTCATTCATTTTGTTTCACAGACAGGGAGTGTTTAAGCTAAGTACATGGATTCAAACTATCCAGTATCCAGACAAAATATTTTAGGAGAAAATAATCATCATCCATATTCTGTTGGAGTTTATCTAGCAAATTCCAATTATTTTCTTTAATAGCTCTCCTCCCTCGGAGAGGAAAGATAGGACCAATATAACTGATCTCCAAGTGTCTGTCTATACTGTGGTTGCACAGCATTGCTTACAGTCAGCCTGTGGTTCTAATGACCACCATACCCCTAGAGATTCTCCAATTAGTACTAATCTGCTCCAGAAGAATTATAGAGACAAAGAGGGATTTGATGTTGCTTGTAGTTCAACCATGATAACTGAGAGAGGAGATAATTTAAACACAAACCCAAGAGCTGACTTATTGAAAGTCACGTAACACATTTAAAAAAATACCTAGACCAGTGCTATATAACCTAACTCCCCAGGAACTGTGTTCCACACGACTCCAGCATTCTTAAACTCTACTGCCTGCAATAACAGAGAATGTCTTGGCACAGTGAGTTCACAGCTATGTTGAACTGGAGTTTTCTTCTGTTGTCCATTTGCAAGTTGAAAAGTGAGACCAAAGTTCTTCTCCGCCGTGGCCATCTGGATACCATATGCAGCATATTTTTTGACTCTTTATTAAAAGTGAAACAAGTTGTGGGTGTGGCCACACACAAGCCTAGGTGAGCAGCAAGTCATTGCATCTGAGGTGACTTTGAACTATCTATTACTGAAGATTTAGAATTGTGACGTCACGGGCTGTGTGCTCTAAAAAGTATTCTCATTTATTGTTAGAAGGAGTTCATACCTTAGCTAATATTATTTCCACTCCTGTATGGGGCCAGAAAGCTGTGTGTCTATGGGAGCCAGTCTGGAGCAATTGTGAGGTTGAGACATGTCTAAAGCCTGAAAATCTCATCCTGAGACGGGCAGGAGTTGGGACTGCTACCCCTTGCTCTGGGCCTCATATCCTAGCGTATTTAAGCCTTAAAACCCACGCCTTCACCACCCTTGAGGTAGCCTGGTGGCCATATTACAGGTTTAACTTCCTTCCTATAAGCAAACACCTCTTCTTCATGCAAATGAAGCATTCCCGGCACCCCAACTCCAGCCAATGATGTATACTTTTCCTGCAAACCCCTACTCACTGCTCACAGATTTTACAGGCCTTATTTGCCCCAGTAAAGAGAGCTGTTTCACTGAAAGCTGTCTTGGAGAATGCTGTTTCTCCTAGCACTTACCACTGATCAAGGTTCTGTGTAACCCACCTGCCTGGCTAAGCTTCATTCCTTCCAGTCTGATCCTTTGCACAACTGTGCTCCTGAACAGGGAAGAAAGCAGGAGAAATCAAGTGAGTTGCCTCGGGCCCCACAGTTGTGGAGGATCGGAGTTCCTGGACCACCCTTAGTAGCTTTACCACAAGCCTTTATCTAGGGTTTTGGTGTTGTTTCTAGTTTGAGGCTGTTGAGTTCTTCCTTGGAAGAACTGTCTGTTCTTCATCTTCATCTTTTGAAATTTGTGTGAATGTACCAGGCTTATTGTCTGGATAATATAGTTTCTATTACTCTACCGTATTTATTTAACACAACAGTTAGATGTTTGGCACTACTCTAATAATATTCCTATTTATTATGTATATATTTCCTTAGTCCAGTGAGTTCAGTAACATTAACTTGTAAATCAAGAAACTCGAACACCTACCTTGTCTCACATGTTTAATAAATGGCATACTGTTCTAGATTTCTTTTTATTGTTGTGAAAGACATAGTGACCAAATGAAACTTGCAGAGAAAAGGGTGTGCTCCATCTTTAAACTTACTGTCCACCTGAAGGAAGGCTGGGTAGAGTATTAACGCAGAAACCTGGCGTCGAGAGTCCAGGGAGGAAAGCTGCTTACTGGCTTGCTCATTTTACCATCCTGCTTTATATATAATATAACCTAGGGCTGGGTACCTAGGGTTGGCACCAACCACAGTGTCCCACACCCATCATTAATTAAATGCCCCCCCCACATGCCTATAGGCCAACCTTATGGGACAACTGAGGTTCTTGTTTACCAGATGACTCAAGCTGACAAAAACAAAAACAACAACAACAACAAAAACCTAACCAGTACATTTGTTCCATCACAAAAGTTCCCACTCTCTCTTTCCTCCCCTTTCTCCTTTCTCTCCCCTCCCTATCCTGTCTTTCTGTCTTCCTTGCTCTCAGATCTACCTGTGTTATTTTCAGGAGATATTTTGGTTTAAGGATCATTGTATGGTAGCAGATCCCTCTCTTCATCTCCATTATCTGGGAACACTAGGGGTACACCAATGGTCTCAACCTGCAAAATTACTGCTGTAGAATTATGGGTGGTTTTAAAAACTTCATTAGGTTAGTCTATCATCAACTTTAGAAGTACCTACATCAAAATATTTTTTAAAAGACATTCCAGAGAAAAGATTCTTTCTCTAACCCAAGGAAAGACTTCAGATGTATGTGAACACCCAGTATAGTAATCCTTCTCTGGATTGTATTTGGAGATATATATTTTTAAATGAACAAGTAGCATTAAGTACATTAAGGACATTGTTTTGGTAGTTAATTACTCTTTGAGTGAATTAAGCCTATTATCTAGATATGAGTCCTAAAGATTTGCCTCTATCTTGTGACTTAGGAACATGCTAATTTTACACTGGTTTATTTAGTAGAGAAACAAAATATGGTGACGTAATATAGCTGCAACTACATAGTATGGTCAAGCTCACAGTCACTTTTTATATAGAAATGATATAGAAGAGCAGCCCATGAGAGAACAGAGAAGTAGGAAAGAATATCGGGAGGGAAAGAAGATAGTGACGGCTGGCTAACAGGCCCAAGCACTACAAAGATGGCACTGGCAGGTCCTATCCTCCTCATTTTCCTCTCCCTTGCTAAACTGAGATTAGATTCCTAGAGCTAACTCCCAGGCTCTACTCCCTTATTTGGCCATTTTCTTTGCTTTACCCATTCCTGAGACTAATCATCAAGGTCCAACTACTAAAACATCAAGGTCCAGCAATCAAAATGTATTATTTTGACTCTACTGACTAACATGTCCAATCTGGATGTACCAACTCATCCTAAAACAGACTTCCCCCTTTTTCTCCTTTATAAACCACTCCTGCCAAGATGCCCACTGCTAAATTTGTCCATCTAGAGACAGTCCTCTACCTCTAACATCCCTCCAGCTTGTCCCCTCTAGAGTAAATAAATCTCCTTTTGCTGAGAATTTGGAGTCTGTGTGTGTTTCAGACTGCCCGGGTACCCCTTCAGGCAGTCATTTAGATAATCTTTTAATTATTTTTCAAATGTTTTTCGATGAGGATCAATTATTTGGTAATAGAAAACCATGAACTTTCAGTTTTAGGAAATTCTACAGAAAGAAGCAAGTGAAATCAGTGTCTTAATTGAGACTCCAGGATGAAAAGGTTATTTTTGTTTCTCATTTCCTTCTTCCCAGATGTGCAGAAAAGATCATCCAGTCTCGATGTGGCCCCTCAAAACCACATAACTGATGTTTTAGTTCACACTGCATGTAAAAATGGATATGCACATAGTGACGTTTTAAGATACTAACAGGCTCTCTCTCCTTAAGGAGCTCATTTGATTTACTTTTAAATACAGTTCAACTCAGAGATTTTTATTAAAATTGTTTTTTTAAAAAAAAAAAAAGAAAGAAAGAAAGAAAAATGTTCCATCTACTGTACTGAAAGAAAGAAATGTTCCATCTCTTTTATAACCAACAACAAACCTGTTCAGGAAATGTATCATCTGATAACCTGTCTGGACCTGCCTTTCACAACAACCTGGAGACTTTCAAAGTAGAATCTACTTGTTTCTTTTAGGAGCCCAAAGGTTTAAGGTTGGCTCTGGTTTGCTTTATCTGTAACCAGGACAAAAAACAAAACAAACAAACGAAAAACCAGCAACAATGACAACACCACCCAAGGGGGAGCAATGTTCTGATTTTCCACTGTCTACCCTGACAGGGGCACTCAAAGTCCCACATTTCAGGTCAGTGTTCAGTCCTGGCAACTAACAGACCTGGTCATTCTAAGTTACCTCTTTTAGATTCTTAAATAGGCAGAACCCCGAATGTCCTTAGTAATGAAACAACTAGATAGAAATGGTGCTCAGAAGAATGTGGTGCCATATATGAAAGATGGAAGCCATAGAAAGAAGGGGGAGCACAGAAACCATCACAGTAGCCACACTGGAAACGGGAAAATCACCTAGATTTACTAATTTCTGGAATTTTTTTTCTTTCCCATGGGGGAATTTTATTTAAGATAACACAATGAGGCATCCTAGCTCTTTTGACTCCACTGTAAAAACATGTAGCAAAATCCAAAAATAAAAATGATTTGTCTGAAATGAAAGTCTAGTATCCAACTGCTGTGGAGGCTACTGCCTTTGTTTTTCTTTCCTTTCAAATTTCCACTGGGGAGAAAGGAACCTAAACATTGACTGGCAAGGTATTCCTCCTGGAATTAAAGTGCCCCAGTCACTTGTTCCACTTGGTAAAATAGGTATGGGCTGGTTCTGGGACTGATCTGCTTCCTTTGTCATTGTTGCACACAGTGCAGTGGAGGTTGTGAGCTAAGGGTCTCTTGAGCACTCTTCCCAGGGTGAGGAGCACGGATTACTGGAGATGAAGCCTTTAATAAGGAGCACACACTGAGTGGGGAGCAAGCATTTACACACGGTAAAATAAACTCACATGAACATGGCAAAGCACGGCCATTCGTCCTTCCCACATTAAGTTATGGTGTAATAGTAAACACTGAGCAAGCAAATACTTTTTAGTTCTGGTTTCAAACATGGTTACAATATTTTCCCAGTGAATATCAAAGTTACTTTTGCCTGCTCTCACTCTTTCTAAGAGAAGTAAATTTTATGGAACCTTGTAACAAGGCCATTTGACATTCATCCCCATTTGATAATCTCAATGAATTTTGGCTTATGCAATATTAATAATTTGAATGAAGCTGTCCAGTGCTGTGTTCCTTTAACAATAGGTTTCCTAGCTGGGACCAGAGAGAAATATGTTTCACACTCTAGCCATCCCAGCCACACAGAAGAAAACCAAGGGAGGACAATACTTTAAAGACACTGAGATGACGGGTGTGTGGTCAACTGGCAGGATCACCCGTGGCTTACACATTGGCCTTTATGGAAAACTGATCAGACTCTAATCCAGGCTTGTTTTGCCCCATACTTGTCTTGTAACCACAGAGATATTTTAACTTGAAGCTTTTGTCTGTACGTGTAATAAAGAGTAATAACTGTGTGTCCCTGGAGCCTTTGTGGGGTTTAAGAGAGACCTCTGATCATGTGGGAACTGAAGAATGAGTGTTCACTGGGCACTGGGCTCTGATGATTCTTTATTCTCCCTTATCCATGCTCCAGCCCCCAACAGCCTGATTCCTTCCTAGAAGGCACCACAGGATTGATAGCAGCCTTTGCAGAAGCCCCCCCCCCCCCCCTTCAAGAAGCCTGGCACAAACTTTAATGAGTCTTCCTAAACCTCACAAAAATCCTACCATGCTTCTTGTCTCTGCTCACCACAGAGGTCTCCCTGAGTTACTTAAACTTCAAGCTGATTACAATGTTTCTCTGAACTTTGATTATGATCTACAAGTCCGACTTCACAAACAAACATCATTGGAAAAACCAGTAGGGTTCAGATCAACTGTGTGTGGGAGGGATACAGCTTTGCAAAGTAATGCCTGTTTGCAGCCAATAGATGCAGCTGCCCCTCATTACAGACAGCCAGGCTGTAGTAGGGAGTTCTAGGTAGCATTTGCCAACTTTTAGTGGGTGTATTAACTTTATGTGTTTTGCCACAATGACTCAATAGTCACACCACCTATACACTTTCCTTAAGGACAGTTCACTTTTTTGTTTAAATTGTTTGGAGAAAATATTAAGTACTAATGGGAAATCAGCCTTTGGAAATGAGTAATCTAATCCAGACATCACCACACATCTGCAAATGAGGGACCTGAGACTATAGGTCAGATCTTCATAGCCATTCTGTTAGGCATGGTACACTGTCTCTGTGAATTCCACCCTAGACAGATCTACTTTAGTTAGACTGACACATTTGGGAGGATCTGACAGAATTATCTGTGCCTAATTGAGGTCTCATAAAACCAACTAAGGAACTGAGTTGGTGTTCCCAGCTTCTAAAACACAGTTAAGACTCTAATCTAATGGCTGTGACAATCTACTAACCTTTTTCACCTCTGCAGTGGCTTTTCACTGACTTACAAGTTAAAAACACTAAGGTCAATCAGAATCAAGCTTGTTCATTATTAACAATGGGATTATAGCAGTAAAGACATCCTTTAAAATAGTGTTATGGAAAATAATTCATGTGTCCTATAACTAAAGCATTGAATGTGATACTTTTAAATATCTATACAGGCCTGATCTTTATTAGTCAGATTTCCATCACTACAATAAAATACACAAAATAACTAGTGATAAAGGGGGGAAGGTTATTTTGGCTCAGGATTCTGGAGGTTCCAGTTGCAAAACTCTGGGTCCTGGGAGGGTAGCACATCAGAGCAGGAAAAAAATCTACTCCTTACATGAGTCAAGAAACTGTGTAAGACAGGAAGGGGCTAGAGCAATGGAAAAGCCAGCACAGGAGCTCAAGATAAGAACATGGGAGGCAGAACTGAAGCAATGACTATTAAGGAGAGCTGGCTACTGGCTTTTCCCTCAGTTTGTTCAGTAGTCCAGACCCACCTTGCAAGGAAGGCACCACAACAGTGATCAGGGCCCTTCCACATCCATCAGGATTCAAGAAACTGCTCCACAGTTACACATATGTGCCAATCTGATGGAGGTGATTCTTCAACTGAGATTTCCTCTTCCCAAGTAGATACAGGTTTGTGCTGAATTGACAAAAACTAACAATGACAACTTCCAAAATGTTTTACCACCTTCTAGTAGGGGAATTAAATCTTTAATGCAGAAACCTTTGGGGAACTATTTAAGCATCCAATCTATAGAAATTGAGAAATCATTACTCTAATACAATTTTACAATATATTTCTTCCCCTGAAGAGAAATAACCAATGTCCAACTTCTACTGGTCCCTCCTAGTCTCTTTATTCCCATCACTCCAGAGACTAGCAATCACCAATCTTTTTTTTTTAATCTATATTTGCCTCTTCTGGACATGTTATATACATAAAATCATACACTGTGAGACATCACATATCTAGCGTCATTACATAGTGTTTTCAGGGTTCACCATAGCAGCATTGCAAACTTTTATTCCTTTCTGTGGATGAATACTATTATATCACATGAATATACTAGAATTGCTTACCTGCTTGTGGGTCAACAGGTATTGTGGTGGTTTCCACTCTATGGCCATTATGTCTGATATTTGCTGCTCAGAGCATTTGGATATGTTTTGTTGGATCTGTTTGTTTGTTTGTTTGTTTGTTTTTGTTTTCAAAACATTCATTTTATATCCATATCACAGCCCCTCCCTACTCTCTTTCAAGTTCCACCTTTACAAGTCCCTTCCCCAATTACTCTTCCCCTTCCCCTCAAAGAAGAGGATCCCCCACTGGTTACCACCACACCCTAGGGCGTCTAGTCATAGCAGGTCTAGACACATTCTCTCCCACTGAGGGCCAACCAGTCAGTCCAGGTAAGGGGAAGGGGATCCAATGGCAGAGAATAAAGACCAAGATAACCATCGATTCACTTTTAAGGTATCTACATGAAGACCAAGCTGTACATTTGCTACAAATGTTTAGGGGGTCTAGGATAGCACCTGCGTGTTCTGCATGCTCCCTGGTGGACCCAGGCTCTGTGAACCCCCATGGTCTCTGGTTAGTTGACTCTGTGGGTCTTCTTTGGTGTCCTTGATCTCTCTGACTTGCTCACTTCTATCCCTGACTCTTTTACAAGATTCCCTGGGCTCCACCTGATATTTGGGTATGGATCTTTGCATCTACCTCTTTTTGCTGCTGGATGAAGCCAATCAGGAGACAGCTATGCTAGATTCCTGACTGCAAGCATAGCAGGTTTTGCGAGTGGATTGATGTCCCCCTCCCTCCTTTGGAATTCCTGTCTGTGTACAGAAGGTAGCCACTTCAGTCTCTAGATCCTCCTCTGATAGGAATCTCAGCTAGGGTCACCCCCATAGACTCGCCATATCTTTCCCATCCCAGGCCTCGAGCTAGTCACCAGAGATGACTATACACCCCCCACCGCCAATTTCCATTCTCACTATCAGGCCTCTCTCACCCCACATCTCCCCACACATGATCACCTTTCCTGTCCCTCTCCTCCTCTTCTCTTCTACCCGGTTCTCACTATCCATTCAACTCTGATACTATTTAGTTTCCCCTTCTGAGTGAGATTTGAGAATCCTTCCTTCCGATCTCCTTATTACCCAGTTTTCACTGTCTAGTGCAACATCTTCTCAGGTACCTGTATGGAGGACTACACCATGAGGTAGCCTTCTCTTCCTGCTGCCTCATTCTTACCATTCACAGGTTTCTCTCTTTCTCTTGTTCTCTTTGGTGTGGATTAACATTCTCCTTGGCTGTGACAGCACTCCTCCACATTTTTATGTTTCACAAGTCACTTAATATGTTTCTGCCAGTAAACATTCCTACATTTCAAATGCAGTAAACAATATTTAAGGGCCTACCACAGCATTCTGTGATAGAAATAATCTACTTATGATCAGTTTTATAGAAAAGGAAAGCAATTTAGGATTAGCCTTCTAGTCCGCTAATCCCAAGTGCATTGCTATCCTCGAATGCCATTTATACAGGACGTCTACTAATAGAGTCTCAGAAGTAAATGAGTACCATCTTTCTATATTATGTTCCTTAATTGGCTGCCACATTAAAATTATGAATATTGTCTGTCCTGATAGTTTGTCAGATTTTTTTATATTTCTGTCACTCAAATTACTATTATTTATATAAAAGTATATTATGACTTTGAGGAATAAGAAACATTGTAAGTTTTATAGGAAAACATTAGTGAAAAAATATGCCTTATCCACAGAATAATGTCCAAGGCTATTTTGATGTGATTCTGTGGTGGAGCACTCACTTACTTCATGGATGGAGGAGGGGGAGCAGCAGGTTCAGAGTTTCACCATCTTCTGTAAGGGAGCACTCCAGTGACCTAAAGTTTCCCACTAGATTAGATCTTTATAAGTTTTCATAGCCTTCCAATAGTGGCATGTCTTGTAATATGGAACCAAACCTTTACAATATAGACCATTTGGAGGGTGTTTACAAACCACAATGTAGCAATATAACTAGGAGAGTCATGATTTTACCTCATTTTAAAAATAATATTCCAACAAGTTTCAATCACATAAAAGTGCACAGAAGGCCAAAGTGCACTGTGGGAACTAACATGGGCCTGAGTTCAGAGAAACTATTTAGTTCGGGACACTGGATCTGATTTTTGACTCTATAAATGCAAGGTCAATTTCTTCCCCAAAGTTGTAAGACCTTCCCAAAACCTTGAGCTATTTTTTCCTCAGAAGAGGTGAAAGTGTTTATTTTCATAGAGTTGTTGAAAGATTACAGAAGATGAATATTATCTATTATATTATTGTTCAGGGAAGAGACATACTGGTATGTTATGGAACCCATGAAATCTTAGCTAGTTAAAGATAATCACAGGCTTCAATTATTAGTTGCAGCTTCAGTGGCAGGAGGAAAAGTTGAAGTCACTCAGAAAAACATAAATCAGGCTCATTAAAGATGTCATTCTGCAATTGTGTTCCACTTTGTAAATAAAACACTAAATTGTTAATGCAGTAACCTGGATCAGCAGGTCATTCTTTAGAGACTGGGTCCTGAGAAAGAGGACTAGAACATCAGAAGACAATGAGGATAGAAGATAGAAAAGCTTTCTATCAGGAGGTCTTATACAAGCTGTGTTGTATGACAGACAAGTTTCTGTTTTTGAAAAGGAGCTATGTTCCTTCTGTAATCCCTAAGTAGCATGCCACAAAATCCTTCAAAGCAGTGTCCAGGCCCTCCTTCCTATCCCAGCCTTAAGCCACAGCAAGATGTCCCCACAGGAGCTGTCAAAAATGGCGGCTCCTGTCAAAATGGTGGTAAACGTTTCCTCAGCCTGCAGTCATCACAAGAGCTGTCCACTGTAGTGCACAGCCTTTCCAACCTCAACAGGAGCTGCCCCTCAAGAGTTGTCCATGGTGGACACACCTTTCCTGCCTCAGCCTAAAGCATTAGTGAAACATCACTGCAGGATCTGGCCCACAAGGAGCTGTCCTAGGTGGCAACACCTCTTCTTTAGCCTGCTCCTCCCATCCCCCAACAGCCCCACAGAGATGGCACTTAAGCAAAAGTCATCTGGCCAGGAAGGACTTCCCACCCTAACTCATGGGCTCAATGCAGGAGAAAGGGGGTGAAAAAAAGATAATCCCTAATCAGGAGAATTTACCAATCCCAGAACAGGAGAAGCCACCAATCCCTGAGCTTTCCAAGCTCAGGACTTAGAATCCCACCAAACCATACTCTGGAAAAACTCCTCCCCCTAAGAAACCCTCTATGACCCCTGCCCTTTGTCCAATTGCCTACTGCCCACTCACAGGAGTAGAGGCAGCCATCCCTGGATTCCTCCCTCCATACCCTGCACCCTTCAATTAATGTCTTTCATGAGATTTTCTATCTGGTGTGACTCTCTTGTCAGAAGAAGCCAAGAAGAAAAGAAGAAATGATGAGAAGAGAAGAGAAGGCACAGGGCTGAGGTTCCTGAGCTCCTCAGGAGCTTGCCTACCCCAGGGAGGTTCAGCGCCTCTGCTGAGGAGGCTTTCTCTCAGAGCTGTGTGGTTCCTGAGCTCTGCTCCTCTGTCTCAGGATGTCCTTCCACTGGGATACTTCTCCCCTCCGAGCTGTATGTTACCTGGGCGTCCAAGTCCCTAGATACCCTTGCATCTGAGCAGAAACACTTATACCTTCTCCTTCAGGGCCCCTTAGAAATCCTCAGCTTATCAGTCCATCTCTCAACAGTGCTGGGACTTCCAATGTAGGTCTTTCTGGGGACACTGAGTCCTATGGGTTCTTCTTTTGCTCCCTACTCCACTCCATTCAGACAGGATTCCTCCCTTGTCACTTGTGTAACTTGTACTAATGGGTAATTGTGAATTGTCCATTTCACAGTAGCAACTTGAAATCCCTTTCTAGCCAATTTCAGATAATGTGTTTTCTGAAAGATGCTGAGGAATGTGATACAAAGGATGAGAATGAAGAAACGGTAGAGGCAGAAAACAGAAATGTAATAGTGCTCTGAGGAACTCCCCCTGGTAGGAGCAGTGTCAGCCACATAAGCTCCTCAGTTCAGGAACAGACACGGCTGAAGGCAGGTGCACTCTCAGGAGGAAGTCCAGGTCATTTGTATTCCTCTTTTCTTCTTTTCTTTCTTTCCTTTCCTTTTATTTTCATTTCATTTTTTTGTCTTTTTTTTTTGAGAAAAAGAGTGCTTTTTTATTGTTTTATGATTTGTTTTCTTGTTTTGTCTGATTTTGTTTAGTCTCCATCAGAATGATTTTAAAATACATTAATTTATAATTTCACTTATGAATTGTCATGTTCTCCTATTCTTCACCCAGGTCTACAGGCAATGAATAAAATCTGTATTATTTTTATATAGTTGAAATTTCTTAATTATGAATTTTGTACATTTACTGGTTGAGATAGGCAAATTTTTGAAGTTTACTTAATAACATCGCCTTCAGGCCTCTTGTCTACATCAAAGGATTTAATATCTCCCCAAATATAAAACTCAATGCTTTAGAGGACTGAAAAAGAGGTCATTTTTTAAAATATTTCTTCTACTCAGTAGACAACGGAGTCATTCAAGTTTAAAGAATTTCTTTTATTCCATCTCTCCTCAAGGCCTGCTCATGTGAGTGGGCATCCTGCAGGAATGGGTGATTCGGAGGGGCTCAGCAGTATGATCGCTGCAAGTTCCTAGAACGACAAAAGAATACCGCAAACTTCTTAGCCATCGAGTGACATGAAATAAGGGAAGAAGATTGTTTCATTCTTTCTTTAGAGAGGTAACCTTTTAAGGTTAACTGGTTCAGTGATGTGACCAAGTTCATTCAAGCACTAAATAATGCCTTGATTATTTAGGATGGTCACAGTCGGTTGTTGGGTGATGAGGCTGAACAGCCACCACAGTGAGGCTATGGGTGACATCACAAAGGTCAAGAGGGAAAGCTCTCTCTCTCCCTTCCCCCAATAAGGCATAAGTGGTGAGACGTTCTCCTTGTCTTTAAGCTATTTCTGAAATGTCCTGAATTGAATAAAGAATATGGGGGAGGGTACTTATTGTCTGGTTTACTGCTCTGGTAGATATCACATTCACAATTCACCTCATTTAACTTGCAATCACTTATTTAGCAAATATCTTAAAAGGAAGTTATTTTGGTAAACTTCCCCATTTAGGATTTGTTTAACTCTGAAAAACTATCCAAAATCTTTAGAGCTAGTGCCTGGACATCATTGATGTAAACAGCTCAGATAATTCTAATGGTAAAAAATGAATGAGTGATATCTAGATTTTTAATAGCATCTCATGTTCCGAAAAACACCGTGGTCGTTTGGTAAGTCACTCCAAACTGGAAAGCCATTTTCTTATCTTAGGATAAACAACAAACATTACCCTAGGCGTCCATGAACACAGAAAAGGAAAACAGGGTACACTCTGAGAATTACATGTTAATCCTTTTCTATCTCATAATCCCCCCACAGAGTCATAAAAGTGACAAATGTCTCATTACCATACTCACATTAATAAATTTAAAGTCACTCAGCTTTTTAGACGATTAATCCTGACCAAGCATCTTTTGCTCTTTGTTGACTGAATAATATTAATATACAGTGAGCAGATGATTCATATTCAACTCACGCTCAGAGGTCCTAGCTAGAACCAATGCAGCCAAGGATCAGGCTGTTCTGGCCAGCTTCCCCATTCATCTATGGATTATTCTTTTACAAGCAGGCCCAGAGCAGCAAGACTGATTCACACCCAGCTGAGACAATTGTCTTCCTTGCCCAGCCTCTTCTGGGAATGTTTCCCCATCCTCTCCACATGTCCAATGTCTCCTTTTGTAACAATGCAAGCAGCCATTTTTGTGTGCTTTCTCTGAGCCAGTTGAAGTGTGCTAATGATTTCACATGTATTACTGGGCTTAGCCCTCCTGAAGTTCTGTGAATGAGATATCATTATCTCCATTTTACAGATGAAGAAACAGACGTAGTGAGGTTAAAAAACTTGACTGTGGGCAAAGAGCCTATATTTAATGTCTGGATTTGAATCCACATCTGTCTGGCTCTTATCCACTGTATCAAATTCCAACTCTTCTTACATAAAAAAATGAAATGCCATCCATATTCTGCTTTTTTTGTAGCTCACACTAGGGAGAAAATATGGTGTGCTGACGTAGCATAACCTTAACATTTTGATCACTGATAATATTTTACCCCTACTGGGAAAGTACTGAGCACTAAATCTTTTTTGTTTACATAATTTTACTTGAAGTATCTCTTCTGAACTTCTAACACATATATTTATTGATTTGTTTGTCATTTGTAGTGCAAGGGGAAAAAAAATAAACCCAGGAGCTCCTGAATGCCAGGCCAGTGCTTAATACTCAGGCACATTTCCAGTCCTATGTGTTTAAATTAATGAAATATTTCATATGTCTAAAATTATATATCCATATGTATGTCACATAAGTGTAAATAATTCTTTATATTCTTAGCACATCCACTTCTTAACACCAAAGCATTTGCTGTTAAGACCCAGCTAAGATACCTCTCTCCTTCTGGCCATTTTGAAAATGATATTTCCTTCTAGAGTGTGATTCTCTAATACACTCTTCTTCTCCACTCATTTTATTTAGAACTCAGTTTCTCTCACACTCTAAAGAGGTGTTCCATGGGGCTGAAGAGATAGCTCAATGGTTAAGAGCATTTGTTGTTCTTTCAGAAGACCAGGGTTCAATTCCCAACACCTACATGACAGCTCACAACTGTCTATAACTCCTGTTCTAAGGGATCCAATACCCCCCCCAGACATACAGACAAAACACCAGTGAACATAAATACAAATAAATAAATTTTAACAGAAGAAGTGTTTTGTTTCTGCCAATCCTTTCTGTAGCATTTGCCAACCTTTGTTCTTGTCTTCAATGGACTGTTTTCTCCCATGCTGCTGGAAATTGTCACTGCAATCACAGATGTATTAGATGGTGAAATGACCATGTGCAATTTTTAATTGTAAAATTAATTCCAGTTTTAACCATCCATACTGAATTGCCTAAGCTGTATGTCATGTGATTTCAATTCCCTCTACCGGTGAAGGGAAACCAAAGCCATTTGGTACAAAATGGCAGGAATATGCAAAACTCTTTTAGTTACTCAGTGACTTTTCCCTTTCTTTTTTTACTTATTCTTTTTACAGGGGCTATCCTCATACTATATTTTAACATACACAGAAACACTAGGTGTCAGTTTGTGGCCAATTTGGAAACAAGAATATGGAGTAGAACAGAAAAAATGATTGAATTAATTCATTTATTAACTTTGGTCTAAATTCTCTGTCCTTAACATTTAGAACATGATTTCAATCCTCTCAAATTAATATTGAAATGTCAAGCAAAGCTTTTTGTGTGTGTGCAGGTGTGTGTTTTGTGTTGTTTCTCTAAAAATCAATAAAGCTAGGTTTATTAAGAAAGTGTCCCAGTTGGTAGAGTGTCTACCACTGGAGTAGAAATCCTTGACATAATTGGGAACTTAACAATCTGAATAGGCTGCCTCAATCACTTTAGCTAAGATATTGCCCCTAGGAAGGTGAGCTCACCCTAGCCATGCTGAAGAGTTGGCCCTTTAATGGGATACTGTACTTTTCCTCCCAAGAATCCCTGTCCCCAGGGCAGAAGCTTATCAGAATTGGAGGACAGTCATTCTACTCTTTCGTCATAGATGATTCCTGAAGTTTTGGGAAGAAGTGTGCTATGGATGTCCCATTTGGGGCTGAACACCCTTATTCTCTGCACATTTATTTTTTGAGGGTCTCTGTGTTCATTGCCAGCTACTACAAGGAGAAGCTTCTCTGATGAAATCTGAGAGATGTACAAATCTATGAATATAGTGAATTCAACAACAACTGCTCAAGTTCAAGCTAGACAAAATCCTATTACCAATATGGGGAGATAAGTACAAAGTCCTACTCCTTGCTAAGGAACTATTGGCAACTGAGAGCTGCTGCAAGAATATTCTTTAAGGGTGCACCGTATCCTAGGTCAACCACACTTCAAGGCAGGCCCCCAAACCAAGAGTATTTGGGCATCACAAGTTGGAGTTAATGGTTTTTTAAAAAAGAGGATGAAAAGTTGGGTGTGTAGGTGTTGTGTTTTATAAAAAGAAAGAGAGGTCAGGGATATGTTTGGTGTAGGCGTGGTAAGTTATGGGGGAAGGGGATGCCTCTACGGGCCCATGCTGAGGCATCCCTTCCCCATGAAGTACCAGTCACAGGAAGATATACTATAGTATAAAGTTTATTCAGGGTATGGGGAGGGGAGTTGAGAGAAAGGTAGAAAGAGAAAGGAAGAGATTAGAGGAGTAGAGGAATAGAGGCCAGTCATGAGCATGTGGAGAGAGAAGGGCAGGAGAATGGGGAGAGAGGAAGAGCAGGAGCAAGAGGAGAAGAAAGCAAGAGCAAGAGAGTGAGGAAGGGGCGAGCAGCTCCTTTTATAGTGAGTCAGGCACACCTGGCTCTTGCCAGGCTCCGTGGAGCGGAGCCTAGACTAAACTCCAATCGTAGGGAGGTGGGGTGGGTCTGGAAGGATTTGGAAGAAGAAGGGGTGAATATGCATGAACCACATTGTATGACATTCTCAAATAACTAATAAAAACATTATTTAAGATATTTCACACCAGAGCAGTCTCACGGTTTAGGAAAAGCCACAGGTCGATTTGCAACGTCACCTGATCATTGGCCTTGCATCGAGGATTCTCAGAAGAATTTTTCTTTGAAGAGGGACCTGTACAATCTCAGACTACATTTAGGTGTGTAAACTGCATTAACAGACCCTGAAGGATGTGGTGCTTAAGGAACAGTGCCTATTGGAGATACCACATGCAGCAGGACACTGTAGTGACACCTGGGAATTTTTGCCACATTAAGACACAACAGCAGAGGTGATATTTCAAAGAACTCATAACTACATACACAAACCTTGATCAATAAAAACATTAGTGCATGTATCAAGTTAACCTAGTCAGGAGGCAGCCTAGAGAATGAGAAAAAAATTATTTGCCAGCTCTAGACCTGAAAGAACATTAGTACCTAGAATAAACAAAGAACTCAAAAAAAAAAACCTAAACACCAATAAAACAATCCAATTTAAAAATAGGCCATGGAAATGAGCAGCGTTCTCAGAAGAATAGAAGAAGTTAATAAATATTTTTATATACACACTTTTTATTTTTAAATAATATTTTAGTAATTCTTTGAGAATTTTATCCAGTGTAACATGATCATACTCATTTTTTCTCCCCTAAATTTTCCCAGATTCATCTCCCTAGCCACCTAAATTTGTATTCTACATTTTATGTAAAACCTACAGGCTCCAATTTCTGCTACCCCAATACCCTTGAGTGGGAGGCTTGTCTCAGAGTGTGGTTGACCTATCAGGAGTCTCATCTTTAAAGAAAACTAACGTTCACTCTTGTAGCAGCCATCCTCTACCAAGACCTCCTCTGCTAGGAACGTAGTATCCTCCTACCTGCGTCAAGCTAGGTTTATTGTCTGGCTTGAGTTTATGCAAGCCTTGTGCTAATATTCATTTTTTAAATGTACACCATCCTTATCTAGCAGGTAAATTCGGATTAAAACTACTTTCAGATTTCATCTAGTCATAGGAAGAATGTCTAAGTTTAAAAAAACAAAAGACAGCACATATTGATAAGGATGAACACAACTGGGAACACTCAGGAACTGTAGAAGTGAGAATTGGTACAGCAACTATGGAAATTAATCTTGAAGTTCACAGGCCAGACTTGAAGTCAAAACTACCAATATTACCTTGCTAAAATAGATTTAATATCAAACTTTCCTGTAACTTTATGTCTTCATACTCAGAGAATAATGCAACTCTCAGACCTCATCAGAGAAGTGTGTGTCTATGTGTATGTGTGTGTCTCTGTGTCTCTCTCTGTGTCTGTATGTCTGTTCAGTATCATAGTAGTAGTAACAGTGGTAATCGTAGTATTAGTAACTGGAATAGTAAACTATGGTTAATATAGAAACTCATCACTGATCAAATAAGCATCAGTGGACTGCTCAGCCACCAATGAAATGAAATGTCTATGTCACCATCATCTCCAGAAGTTCAAGTTCTTTGCAGAGTTGGAGGAGTAACATCATAAGACCCAGAAGTCAGAGAATACCAGAGTGAAACAGTGTCTTCTGGATATGATTGGACCACTTTATTTGTCAACTCATGTTGTGGTTGTCTACACAAGATCAAACCAGTCAACACTGTCATGGAGGGGGAAGGGGTTCATAAGCCCTAACTGAAGAGCTTTTAATTTGATAGCTTCTCAGAAGTTATTTTTAAGGATGTGAGCCAATAGATGGCCACACATTTATGAGAATACAGGAAGCAAATTTGGTTAAAAGGCTGTGAACAAGCAAACAAAGGACACAAAGTTGAGAAGGAGTAGAGAATGAAATGATTCTGGGAAGAGTGGGAGGAGGTGGAAAAATGGTTAAAAATGGTAAAAATTTTAAAAATGTATAAAATCTCAAATAATAAACAAAACATTACAGTACATTTTTGCATTACATATTTTATTAATTACATTATGTATTTACTTTGCATCCCAATTGGAGCCCCTTTCTCCTCCTCCTCCTCCCCCCTCCTGCCCTCCTCCTCCTCCTCCTCCTTCTCCTCCTCCTCCTCCTCCTTTTCCTCCTCCTCCTTCCCTCTCATCCTCCTACCCCACCCCTATCCACCTTTCTCCCCTTCTCCTCAGAATAGGGAAGGCTTCCCGTGGATATCAACCAGTTTGGGCCTATGAAGTTGCAGTAAGACTAGGCATATCCTCTTCTCTTGAGGCTAGCCAAGGCAGCCCAGTTAGGGAAAAGGGATCCAAAGGCAGGCAATGAAATCAGAGACAGCCTCTGTTTCTGCTTTAAGAGTCCCACATAAAGACTCAGCTGCTCAACTGTTACATATGTACAGAAGGCCTGGGTCCATTCCATGTATGCTCTCTGGGTGGAAGTTCAGTCTCTATGAACCTCTATGGACCCTGGTTAGTTTATTCTGTCAATTTTCTTGAGGTGTCCTTGAACACTTTGGCTCCTTCAATCCTTCCTTCCCTTCTTACAGGAGTCCCCAAGTTCCACTTAGTGGTTGGCTGTGGGTCTCTCCATCTGTTCCATCAGTAACTGGGTGAAGCCTCTCTGATGAGAGTTATGTTAGGCTCTTTTCTGCAAGCATAGCAGGATATCTTTAATAGTGTCACAGGGAATTCCTTCTTGTGGCATTGGTCTCAACCTGTGCCAGTTATTGCTTGGTCCTTCCCTCAAATTCTGTACCAGCTTTTACCCCAGAACATCTTGTAGGCAGGAAAAAAATGTGGGGTTTGTGCCTGGGTTGGTGTCCTAATCCTTCCATTGAATGTCTTACCTGATCACAGGAGATGGTCTTGTACAGGCTTCATATCCCCCATTGCTAGGAGTCTTAGCTAGGGTCACCTTCATAGATTTCTGGGAGTTTCAATTGTCCTGTTTCTAGTTTGTCCCAGAGATGTGCCCCTCCCTGCCAGAACCCAGTTGTCTCTCCCTCTGTTGTACCCCCACCTTATCCCTCCTGTTCCCATGCTCAGCCCCTCTTCTACCCAGTTCCCCCTCCTATTCACCCATATGTTTAATCTGTTCCCCCACATCTTAGTGAGATTCAAATGCTCCCCTTCATTGGCCCTCCTTGTTCCTTAGTTTCTTTGGGTCTGTGGTTCATAGAATGGTTATCCTGTACTTTATGACTAATATTCACTTATCAGTGAGTACATACCATGTTTGTCTTTCTGGGTCTGGGTTACCTCACTCAGGATAATATTTTCTAGTTCCATCCATTTTTCTGCAAATTTCATGATGTCATTGTTTTTCATGACTGAGTAATACTCCATTGTGCAAATGTACAACATTTTCTTTATCCATTCTTCAGCTGAGGGCCATCTAAATAGTTTCCCGTTTCTATTATGAATAAAGTTGGTATTAACATAGTTGAGTAACTATCCTTGTTATATGGTGGAGCATTTCTTGGGTATATGCCCAGCTGTGGTATAGCTGGAACTTGAGGTAGAACTATTCCCAATTTTCCGAGAAACTGCCATATTGACTTCCAAATTTGTTGTACAAGTTTGTACTCCCACCCAGCATGAGCTGTTGCCTGAGGTTTTGATCGTAGTCATTCTGATGGAGTAAGATGGAATCTCAGAGTGGTTTTGATTTGCATTTTCCTGATGACTAAGGATGCTGAACATTTTTTTAAGTACTTCTCAACCATTAGAGATTCCTCTGTTGAAAATTCTCTGTTTAGCTCTGTACCCTGGGTTATTTGGTTTGTTAATATTTAGTTTCTTGAGGCAAATATATATATATATATATATATATTATATATAAATATAATATATATATGATGTCAGCCATCTGTCAAATGTGGAGTTGATGAAAATCTTTTCCCATTCTGTAGGCTGCCATTTTGTCTTATTGTTGATATTTTTTGCTTTACAGAAACTTTTCAGTTTTATAAAGTCCCATTTACTAATTGTTTATCTTAGTGTCTGAGCTGTTGTGTCTCCTGTGTCAATGCATTTAAGGCTATTCCCTACTTTCTCTTCTATCAGATTTAGTGTATCTGTTATTATGTTGACATCTTTAATCTACTTGGACTTGAATTTTGTGCAAGGTGATAGATATGGATCTATATGTCACATCTAGTTAGACCAACACCATTTGTTGAATATGGTTTCTTTTTTTCTATTGTAAGATTTAGCTTCCCTGTCAAAAATCAAGTGTCCGTAAGTGTGTGAATTTACTTCTGGGTCTTTTATTCAGTTCCATTGATCAACCTGTCTGATTTTATGCCAGTATCACGCAGGTTTTATTACTATTGTTCTGTAGTACAACCTGAAATTAGGGAAGGTGATACCTCCCAAAGGTCTTTTATTGTACAGGATTGTTTCAGCTATCTTGTGTTTTTTGTTTTTTGTTTTGTTTTTTTCTTTTTCCATATGATGTTGAGTGTTGTCCTTTCAAGTTCTGTAAGTAATTGTTTTGGAATTTTGATGAAAATTGCATTGAATCTGTAGGTTGCTTTTGGTAGGATGGCCATTTTTTCTATGTTAATCCTTCTGATCCATGACCATGGGATATATTTCCATCTTCTGATATCTTCTTCAGTTTATTTCTTCAAATATTTGAATTAAAATTTGAAATTAAAGTCAACATATAAAGAAAAATTCAGTACAGATGGTCTCAAGTTAGAGACCCTATAGAATCCTGTATCAGAATGCCTGAGAACAATGTATAGCAAAGGTACCAGGTGTGTATGTATGTTGGGGAGGGGCCGGGTTGCATCTTTCCACATAGGTAAGATTCCTGATGTTTATTGTCAAAAACTGCCCTCCAAGACATGCTGCAACCATGAATACTCTCTTCAGTGGTGGATATGAGAAGTCATTTTACTATATATTAACTTAGCTGTGTAAACTATGTATCGAATATTGGAGGGCTTACTATTAAGGGTTTTTAGTAGTAGGTGGCTATTTAGTCTTTATTGTCATTCCCTAGCCCTGTTATTGCATATAAAAGCAACCAAGGAAGTGTATAAATAATGAGTGTGATGTTATAATATATTTGTAGACTGTAGCAGTAGTTAATTAATTTGTTCTAATCTCCCTGGTAGTGATGGTGGCACAAGTTTCTCTCTACACCCTTTGATATTCTGGATTCACGATTGAAACACACACACACACACACACACACACACACACATATGCATGAAGCCTTCAATTTTAATATGCCTTAATCAGCTCAATGGTTGGGCCACTCCCAAGCTTCATGTTGCTAAGGCCTCCCTCCAATACTCCTGAATTATTACTTACTAAAATCTATATTCCATTTGTGCTAACCTTGACCCAATTGGAGGCAGGGGTCTGGGGTTGCTCTTCCCCAGCTCTTATAGGATTGTTTGCTCTTCTGCAGCTCTGAAACCTGATCCTTCTGCATCCCAGGCATGCCGGTACTCCTTCTTCCAGGGTTCCCTTGTATGTGAATCCTAAAATCCTGTCTCTATCTCTCTGCCCTTCCATTGGCCACTGGCAACTTTATTTACCAATCTAAACCAACTCTGGGCAGGGACCCTCAGCATATTACATGTAGGATTCTTATGTAATTTTTGGGATCCAATTAACAAAGTACAAACACTAAACCAAATCCACAACAGGGGACATTCCTGTTTTAAGTTGTATAAATTTCAACTCTGATTTTTTTTTTAATTTTATCAACTATTAATATGTATAGAAAACATTATTTCTAAAAATTTATTTTATTTTCAGTCATGTGTATATGTGAATGTGACCTCAGATACCCTATAGCTTTCTAGTGTGTGTAGGTGTCATCAGATACCCTGAAGCTAAATTCCAGGTAGTTGTGAGTTTTCTGGTGTGAGTGCTTGGAATAGACCTTGGAACCTCTGGAAGAGTAATGTGTGCTACTAATGTCTGATCTTTCTCTCTAGTCCCTTAGAAAACATTCTTATTTTACATGCTATAGAAAAACAGCTGGCTACAGCTTTTTTTTTTTTTATCTCTAGCAATGCTATGTCATATGGTAGTAATAATAAAAATTGCTTTACTTCCACATGGACAAATGATATAGCTTGAGTCTGCCTTTACACTTACACTCTTTCATTAATCCCCTTTAAAAATATCCAGGAAGGGGCTGGAGAGATGGCTCAGTGGTTAAGAGCACTGACTGCTCTGCCAAAGGTCCTGCATTCAATTCCCAGCAACCACATGGTGGCTCACAACCATCTCTAGTGGGATCTAATGGTCTCTTCTTCTAATGTGTCTGAAGACAGCCACAGTGTACTCACATACATAAAATAAATTAATTAATTAAAAATACACCCAGGAAGAAAAGAGCCTTCTCTTTCTTCTTACTCCATTGTTGTAGGTATCTTCTACAAAAACAAAGTACAGAAATTAACCTGGCACGCAGAATTTAAATTATGTAGACTCTAGGTACAAGCTAATTTTTAGTTCGTCATATGAATTTTTAGAACCACCTAGAACTACAAGTGTCAGCCCTGACCACAATAACGTGCAATTTTGAGAGAATCACATTATTATGACTAAATAAAGCAAAACGTACTAGCTGTTTCTTCTCTACTCAAATGGTAACTAATCAAATATTTGTGTAAAATGTTCTTCCCAAATTTTCATATTAAATTTCCAACCATAAACTTGTCAGTACCAATGATAATTTGCAATTCTGTGACATAAACAAGGAGGATGAGTCTTCTGTCCTACTGTAGACACAGTAAGAGAGCTGAAGCAGCCTGTTTGAGAACACTGCTAGTAACTGATGTTGCATGAACTGATTTGAGGTCCACTAATGTGCTTCTTCTGCTAGTTAGTAAGTCATGGTGTCAACTTGACACAAAGTAGAGTTAATTGAGAAGATGCACCCACCAGATTGGCCTGTGAGAAAGCCCATGGTGCTCAATTATCTAAAGTATAGATTGTTGATATGGGAGGGCACAGTTCACTATGGGTGGTCCCACCACTGGGTTGGTGGTTCTGGGTGCTGTAACAAAGCAGGCTATGCAAACCATGAGGAACAAGCCAGTAACTACTGGACTCCTTTATGTCCTTCCCATCAGTTTCTGCTTTAAATTCTGCCACACCTTCCCTTTGTAACATGGATTGTAAGTGAAACTAACCATTTCTCCCCAAGTTTATTTTGGTCATGATGTTTATTACAACAACTGAAACCCTAACTAAGACAGTTCTCACCCACCAATTCAGCTAAAAAAAAAAAAATAAAATAAAAAAGATAGGATATCATACTTGATTTAGTATATAATTTATTACATGTTACCATGTGCAGTACCTGTTCATTGGTCATTGTCATTTTGGAACCAGCAATATGAGTCCGTGAACAAAGGTATTTACTGCCAAACCTGGTGACCTGAGTTCATCCACTGGAGCCTACACAGTGAAAGGAAAAAGCTACCTCTCGTGTAGTCAGTCCTCTGACTTTCATATGCACACTATGGTAAAAGTGTACACAGAGAGAGAGAGAGACACACACACACACACATGCACACACACATGCACACATACACAGAGACACTAAGTAAATGTTAAAAAACATTTAAAAATAAATATTAAAAACCTGAAATGCTATTTCAGATCATGTAGTCAAATCTTTACCCCTGTAATCATCTTCCAACATAATAAACAGTACACATTTTGAAACTTTCAGAATTATTTAGTACTAAGTGCTATGCTCTGGGCATGTTGTATAAACACATGAGATGTAATCCATATTTCTCAGTTTCAACAACTTTCTCCATAGAGTAAGACCATCAATGGGGATTCCTCACCTATTAAAGTTTTTAACATGTATATAGGTTTAGCAAGGAGTTCAAGATAGCTTCAAAGAGTTCCACTGATCTTGTACACATACCAAATTATTCACTCAAACATTGACAAAAGTGCTACCCTGAGAGGATTTAGCAGATTTAATTAAGATTCTTAGTTAAGTGATTTTAAGTTACAAAAGATATTCTTTGTTATTCAAAGCCATAGGAAGCCTCCTTGAAATATGGTAAACTGCCTGCAAAGGGACTCACATGACAAGTGTAGGAGAGGTGGACTCTAGTAGCTAAGCATGCTCTCTGTTCAGAGTCAAGAAGAAAATGGCAGAACAGACTTGCAAGACTAAAGAACTAAATTCTGTCACCAACCAATGAGAACAGAGAATGATCCCAAGATAAGAAATAGAGCCAGTCTTTGGGTGTAAAGTAGAAAAAGAGGAAGAGGAGGAGGAAAAAAAAGAGGAGGAAGAGTGGGGGAAGGAGAAGGATCCCAAATGGTTTTCTTGACATTCAGTATTACCAAAGGTTTATAAAATGGAAAGAAAAAGACAAAGAAATCAAGCAGACTTAATTTTTATACTACCAAGTATATCACAATTCGGGAATGCTATCCTTTAAGTAAAATTATATGAATCTCATCCATAGGGAATTTTTATTTGTGCTTTCTTTTCCAAATGAAAGGCTTTTTAGGAGACAGTTACAAATATTACTAGCAGGCCTGTGAGATGGCTTAGTGGTTAAGAGTACACAATTACTTCAGAGGACCTGAGTTTCCAGCACCTGCGTTTGGCAGCTCACAAGTGCTTATAACTCTACTTCCAAGGTTATCCAGGCCTTCTTTCCTCTGTGGGCATTCACATGCACATACATATACCCCTCATACACACTTATACACATGAAGAAATGAGTTATCGTTATATGACTTACAGTGTGTTAATTATTTATTATTGGACTTACAAGTAAATATGAGCTTTCTAGCCAATGTCCAAAATTATAGACATAAAAATGGATACTCTAGCTACTATTGTGAGTCCCCTTGCAGGCAATTTACCATATTTCAAGGAGGCTTGTATGACTTTGAATGACAAAGGATATTTTTATTTTACACAATTGTTGAGGTCTGTACCCAGAAGTCTTACTACACTATTCTATACATTCTGTGATGCCTATCTATATCTTAAGTCACTCAATATTTTAGTGTGTTTTAAGACATTCAACATTTTATTGAGATTTTATTTTCAAATAAAGCTAAAATTAAAATAAATTATTATATTAAAATAAAACATTTTTACCAGATACACAATCCATAATAAGTTTTTCATGGTACTTACACTCATATTTTCTATTAAAAGTCCTCCTTTCATATGTGGAATAAATGCATTATTTTTAAAATTCTTAAAATTTTGAGTGTATTTTGGTATGCCATAATTATTTCTATAACTTCTTATACAGACTTACAGCAGATAGAGAAAAATTTTGCAGCTAAAATTTATACTTTTATACATTTTAATTTTACAATCTGTTATCTGGGTAGAAGATTACACACACACACACATACACACACACACACACACACACACACAGAGTTGACAATATGCCTTAAATGTAAAAGCAATTCCTATAGACAAAGCAAATATTAGGAAATATTAAGTTAAACATTGCATAGTCAATGCTGAGTAAATTTTCATAGGCTCTCTTTTAAAAATGTCAATATTTTAAAACATTTGCCTATACTCTCATATTTGCCTAAAAAATTTCACATTTGTGTTTGAGTATATCTGTGAACTACAGTACCTCCAGGCAGCAAGTCTAAGAAGATCATGATTAGAATAGAAGGCAGTCTGATGTGGCTACCCAACAGCATTCTTCAGTGTGGTCTTGCCTAAGACAAATCAGTAACCAGTAGCCACATTAGTCACACTATTTTGCCTCTGTAACGTGGAAATGTGTACTGACATTAATTCAGTGCATTTACTGTTAGCCTAGTAGATCACAGAAACTGGGGCAGGCCCTGTTTGCCCCGAAAATCAGAGCAACATTTACAGAACGCAATTGTGCAGAACACAATTACAACTTGGTTCAGAGTGCCTATTGATTTTCCTCCCTAACATAACAACTGTTTATTTCCAAACAGAAATGGAGCGTCTGTGATTCCACAAAAATCTATTCGGCCTCTTATGGATCGAGAATTGTGATTCATACTTTCTGACTTCATGTATACATTTTTCTAGCAGTCCTTCCATGCATCACATGAATACTCTGATATTTCTTATTAAGATATGAAAATTGTGGATATGTTATTCGACTAATTGTGTGCTTGTACTGTTCTTTGGGTTTCCAATATAAATGATTAGGAACTCTTGGAAAGACTTAGGGGATACTGTTTCCTATGAATTTATCTTAATCATAGTAGAACTCAGGGAATGAGACAATCCAGGGTGCAGTCTAGAAAAGGACTAATTTATTAAAAGAAAAATAAATTCAGTGAAAAGCACCTTGGGAAGAAGCCATAGCCAGTGTATTTATATTTTATAAACCTATACATAACCATAATGTTTTCAGTAAAGAATTTTTTTTGCCAGTTTCCCAGTTTCTCCCAAATTTTAGTATCAGCTACTTACACTTTTGTCTGGTTTCTATTTAGGAAGAATCATGAATATGCTCTAGTCCATGGTTCCAGAAAGATTTGGGAAAGGGTTGGGATACCTTTTTCATGTTTCTCTTATTTGTGTGCCTTTCCTGTGTATTACTTACTTTAAACTCAAGGGAATGCTGAATGAAAATTACTTCAGAAATATTATATGGAACTTTCTTTTCCAGTTCCAAAAGTATTCACAGTAAAAGAAAAATGGTTTGTTCTTGAGGATGCCTGTAACATACAGTCAGCTTAATGAGAATCCCAGTGTTCTGAAGACATATATTTTAGAATTAGAGCGGAAGACCATTTCCCTTGGTATATGAGTTATGATTCCCTTCACTTTAGGATGTGAATGTCTGATGTTACTCCAGATTTCCAAAAATGAAGGACTCTTTGTACTGGCCACATTGACCAAAGATTGTGCTTGAAAGCAAATAATTAGAAAATTCACTTATTTGTGTGCTGGGAGGATGGCTCAGGTAATACAGTACTTGCTGCACACACATAAGATGTGAGTTCACATCCCCAGCACATATGTTAAAAGTTGGGTGAAGTAATGAGCCTATAATTCCAGTGCTGGGGAGACAGAGAGAAGAGGATGCTAGAGGTTTGCTAATACAGAGAAGCTGAGGGTCTCCAGGTTCAGTAAAAGATCCTGTAATCTATGAAGATCAATCTCTCACCTCCACACACAGGCACACACACAGAGAAACATGTACAAAAGACAGATACAAAATACACAAAAATAAACAAATGATCACTTATTTAACAGAGAAAATAGTCTTCAAAATCTCAATAAAATGATAATCTCTTAATTGATGACTGACTGTAGAACATTGTAAGGAGCACACTTCAGTGCAATGCTTACTACTCAAAAACAAATGAATAAAACAATGTGAAAATTAATAAATCCGGTGCTGAGGAGGCAACAGAAGGCAGGCTCCAGACGCAGGGACTGAGGAAAAGCTGGGAGGTAAGAGCCTGCCTGCTTCCACCTGTGGCCAGAAACCTCGCCTGGGCCAATAGGCCTCTCCATATACAAGTAGCTCAGAGAGAAAGCTACCCGCCCACTTGTGCTGAGGAGCCAGCAACAGGAGGACTCCAGACACAGGGTCTGAAGAACAGCTGGGAGAGAGAACTGGTCTCCCAGGAATATTGACATCTGAGCTTTAAGGAAAGACAAGCCACAGTCAGAGAGAGAAAGACCAGCTAACTCCGGAGATAACCAGATGGTGAAAGGCAAGGGCAAGAACACAAGGAACAGAAACCAAGACTACTTGGCTTCAGCTGAACCCAGCTCTCCCACCACAGCCAGCCCTGGATACCCCAACACACCAGAAAAGGAAGACTCAGACTTAAAATCACTTATCAAGAGGATGATAGAAGATTTTAAGAAGGAAATAAATAACTCCCTTAAAGAAATACAAGAGAACACAGGTAAACAACTGGAAGCCCTTAAAGAGGACACACAAAAATCCGTTGAAGAATTACAGGAAAACACAATCAAACGGGCAGAAATATAGGAAAACACAATCAATCAAATGAACAAAACCATTCAGGAATTAAAAACAGAAATAGAAACAATAAAGAAATCACAAAGGGAGACAACCCTGGAATTAGAGATCATAGGAAAGAAATCAGGAGTCATAGATGCAAGCATCAGCAACAGAATACAAGAGATGGAAGAGAGAATCTCAGGTGCGGAAGATACCATAGAAAACATGGACACAATAGTCAAAGAAAACACAAAATCCAAAAAGCTCCTAAACCAAAGCATCCAAGATATCCGGGATGCAATGAGAAGACAGAACCTGAGGATAACAGGTATAGAAGAGAGTGAAGACTCCCAACTTAAAGGACCAGTAAATATCTTCAACAAAATTATAGAAGAACACTTCCCTAACCTAAAGAAAGAGATGAACATAAATATACAAGAAACCTACAGAACTCTAAATAGACTGGACCAGAAAAGAAATTCCTCCCGTCACATTATAGTCAAAACACCAAATACACAAAACAAGGAAAGAATATTAAAAGCAGTAAGGGAAAAGGGACAAGTAACATATAAAGGCCGACCTATCAGAATTACACCAGACTTCTCACCAGAGACTATGAAAGATAGAAGATCCTGGGCAGAGCTCATACAGACTCTAAAAGAACACAAATGCCAGCCCAGGCTGCTATACCCAGCAAAACTCTCAATAATCATAGAGGGTGAAACCAAAATATTTTACAACAAATCCAAACTTGCACAGTATGTTTCCACAAACCCAGCCCTACAAAGAATAATACATGGGAAATACCAACGCAAAGAGGGAAACTACACTCAAGAAAAAGAAAGAAAGTAATGTTTCAACAAACTCAAAAGAAGATAGCCACACAAACAATATAAACAACATCAAAAATAACAGGAAATAACAATCACTATTCTTTAATATCTCTTAACATCAATGGTCTCAACTCCCCAATAAAAAGACATAGACTGACAGACTGGATCCATGAACAGGACCCAGCATTTTGCGGCATACAGGAAATGCACCTCCGTATTAAAGACAAACACTACCTCAGAGTAAAGGGCTGGAAAACAATTTTCCAAGCCAATGGCACCAAGAAACAGGCTGGAGTAGCCATTCTAATATCGAATAAAATTGACTTTCAACCAAAATTCATCAAAAAGGATGAGGAAGGACACTTCTTACTCATCAAAGGAAAAATCTACCAAGAAGAACTCTCAATTCTGAACATCTATGCCCTGAATGCAAGAACTTCCACTTTCATAAAAAAAAAAAAAAAAACTCTACTGAAGCTCAAAGCACACATTGCACCTCACACAATAATAGTAGGAGACTTCAACACCCCACTATCAACAAAGGACAGATCTTGGAAACATAAACTAAACAGAGACACAGTGAAACTAACAGATGCTGTGAACCAAATGGGTTTAACAGATATCTATAGAACATTTCATCCTGCATCAAAAGAATATACCTTCTTCTCAGCACCTCATGGTACCTTCTCCAAAACTGATCATATAATTGGTCACAAAACAAACCTCAACAGATATAAGAAGATTGAAATAATCCCATGCCTCCTATCAGATCAATATGGATTAAGGTTGGTCTTCAATGGCAACAACAACAACAGAAAGCCCACATACACATGGAAACTGAAAAATGCACTGCTTAATGATAAGTTGGTCAGGGAAGCAATAAAGAAGGAAATTAAAGACTTCCTAGAATTCAATGAAAATGAAAGTACAACTTACCCAAACCTATGGGACACAGTGAAACCAGTGTTAAGAGGAAAACTCATAGCTCTGAATGCCTCCAAAAAGAAAATGGAGAAGAGCATACACTAACAGCTTAACAGCACATCTGAAAGTTCTAGAACAAAAAGAAGCTAATACACCCAAGAGGAGTAAAAGGCAAGAAATAATCAAATTAAGGGCTGAAATCAACCAAGTGGAAACTAAAAGAACTATACAAAGAATCAACAAAACCAAGAGCTATTTCTTTGATAAAATCAACAAGATAGATTAAACCCTTAGCCAAACTAACCAGAGGGCACAGAGACAGTATCCAAATTAACAAAATTAGAAATGAAAATGGAGATATAACAACAGACTGTGAGGAAATTAAAAAAATCATCAGATCCTACTACAAAAGCCTATATGCAACAAAATTGGAAAATCTGGAGGAAATGGACAAGTTTCTAGACAGATACCAATTACCAAAGTTAAATCAGGATCAGATAAACCTTCTAAACAGTCCCATAACCCCTAAAGAAATAGAAGCAGTCATTAAAAGTCTCCCAACCAAAAAAAGCCCAGGACCAGATGGGTTCAGTGCAGAATTCTCTCAGACCTTCAAAGAAGACTTAATACCAATACTCTGCAGTCTATTCCACAAAATAGAAACGGAAGGAACACTACCCAATTCATTCTATGAGGCCACAGTTACACTGATACCAAAGCCCCACAAAGACCCAACAATAGAAGAAAACTTCAGACCAATTTCCCTTATGAATATTGATGCAAAAATACTCAATAAAATTCTTGCAAACTGAATCCAAGAACTCATCAAAACAATCATTCACCATGATCAAGTAGGCTTCATTCCAGGGATGCAGGGATGGTTCAATACCCGGAAATCCATCAATGTAATCCACTACATAAACAAACTCAAAGAAAAAAACCACATGGTCATTTCGTTAGATGCTGAAAAAGCATTTGACAAAATTCAACATCCCTTCATGATAAAAGTCTTGGAAAGATCAGGAATTCAAGAAGCATACCTAAACATAGTAAAAGCAATATACAGCAAACCGGTGGCCAACATCAAACTAAATGGAGAGAAACTCGAAGCAATCCCACTAAAATCAGAGACTAGACAGGGCTGCCCTCTCTCTTCCTATCTATTCAATATAGTACTTGAAGTTCTAGCTAGAGTAATCAGGCAACAAAAGGAAGTCAAAAGGATACAAATTGGAAAGGAAGAAATCAAAATATCACTATTTGCAGATGATATGATGGTATACTTAAGTGACCCGAAAAACTCCACCAGAGATCTGCTACAGCTGATAAACAACTTCAGCAAAGTGGCTGGATACAAAATTAACTCAAGCAAATCAGTAGCCTTCCTATACTCGAAGGATAAACAGGCTGAGAAAAAAATTAGGGAAATAACACCCTTCACAATTGTCACAAACAATATAAAATATCTTGGTGTGACTCTAACCAAACAAATGAAAGATCTGTATGACAAGAACTTCAAGTCTCTGAAGAGAGAAATCGAAGAAGACCTCAGAAGATGGAAAGATCTCCCATGCTCATGGATCGGCAGGATTAACATAGTTAAAATGGCCATCCTGCCGAAAGCAATATACAGATTCAATGCTATCCCCATCAAAATCCCAACTCAATTCTTTGTAGACCTAGAAAGAGCAATTCTCAATTTCATATGGAATAACAAAAAACCCAGGATAGCAAAAACTATCCTCAACAATAATAGGTCTTCTGGGGGAATCAGCCTCCCTGACCTCAAGCTGTACTACAGAGCAGTAGTGATAAAAACTGCATGGTATTGGTACAGTAACAGGCAGATAGATCAATGGAATAGAATCAAAGACCCAGAAATGAACCCACACACATATGGTCACTTGATCTTTGACAAAGGAGCTAAAACCATACAGTGGAAAAAAGACAGCATCTTCAACAAATGGTGCTGGATCAATTGGCAGTTTACATGTAGAAGATTGTGAATTGATCCATTCCTATCTCCCTGTACAAAGCTCAAGTCCAGGTGGATCAAGGACCTTCACATAAAACAAGATACACTGAATCTAATAGAAGAGAAAGTGGGGAAGAGTCTTGAACCCTTGGGCACAGGGGAAATGTTCTTGAACAGAACACCAATGGCTTGTGCTCTAAAATCAAGAATTGACAGATGGGATCTCATAAAATTACAAAGCTTCTATAAGGCAAAGGACACTGTAAATAGGGCAAAACAGCAACCTACAGATTGGGAAAAGATCTTTACCAGTCCTACATCCGATAGAGGGCTAATATCCAATGTATACAAAGAACTCAAGAAACTAGACTCCAGAGATACAAATAACCCTATCAAAGAATGGGGAAGTGAGCTAAACAGAGAATTCTCAACTGAGGAAACGCGAATGGCCGAGAAGCACCTAAAGAAATGTTCAACATCCTTAGTCGTCAGGGAAATGCAAATCAAAACAACCCTGAGATTCCACCTCACACCAGTCAGAATGGCTAAGATCAAAAACTCAGGTGACAGCAGATGTTGGCGAGGATGTGGAGAAAGAGGAACACTCCTCCATTGCTGGTGGCAATGCAAGTTGATACAACCTCTCTGGAAATCAGTTTGGTGGACCCTCAGAAAATTGGACATAATACTACCTGAGGACCCAGCTATTCCACTCCTGGGCATATACCCAGAAGATGCTCCAACATGTAATAAAGACACATTTGCCACTATATATAGCAGCCATATTTATAATAGCCAGAAGCTGGAAACAACCCAGATGTTCCTCCACAGAAGAATGGATACAGAAAATGTGGTACATTTACACAATGGAATACTACTCAGCTATTAAAAACAATGACTTCATGAAATTCGTAGACAAATAGATGGATCTTGAAAACATCATTCTGAGCCAGGTAACGCAGTCACAAAAGAATGAACATGGTATGTACTCACTCTTAAGTGGTTATTAGCCTAAAAGTTTGAAATACCCAAGAGTCACTTCATAGGAACAGTAGTACTGAGTATGAGGTCCCAGATGGAGGGCTTGGAGAAAGGACTGAAGGAGCTGAGGGAGTGTGCAGCCCCAGGGAGGTAGCAACACTGGCAACTGGCCTGACCCCCCATACTTCTGGAGACTGATCCACCAACTAAAGAATACACATGGAGGGACCCATGGTGCTGGCCACAAAGACTGCAGTGGAGGGTCTTGTTACCTGTCAGGGGGAGGAGAGGCCCTTGGGCCTGAGGGTGTTATATCCCCCAGTATAGGAGAATGTCAAGGAGGGAAGACGAGAGTGGGAGAGTGGGTGGGGGGTGGGGTGGGGAGGTGGGTTGGAGAATATCCCCATAGAGGCAGGGGGCGGGCGGAGGGAATGGGGAGGTTCCAAAGGGGAGATCTGGAAAGGGGGAAACATATGAAATGTAAATAAAATATGAAAATAAAAAAAATAAATAAATAAATTTTAAAAAAAGATAATTAATAAATCCTACCTAGAGAATACATGGATATTTACTAAATTACCATCTGTCTTCCTATATTTTTAAAACTGTAATAGAAAAGGAAGGAGAAGGAAATATTGGATTCGCTGTTATTATTTTATCTTTGAAGAGTACAAACTAGGGGGATTGTTCTATCAATCAAAACTAGATCATCATAGTAATGCTATCAGCTTGATGTAGTTAACTTACAAATGGATTGGGGCCATGAGTAGTAATTGGAAAAATTTATTAAATAATAAACAAAGTAAAAGCTTAGAAACATAGTAAATGCTACAACTGCCAGGTAGTAACTCAATTCATTGTCTGGCTCCTCTGTAGAGATATTTATTTCAGAGTTTAAATTGTGCCTATGAGTTTGCACCATGAAGACAAGAAAACAAGAACACAGGAAGTGAATATCTGTTTTCTCATCACAGTCAACAACTGCTTTAAGCATTTGTCTCTTTCCCACTGAAGGCAAAGGGGGATTCTGCATTTGGACTGCCTTTAAAGCAGTTGAGGATGATAAGAATCAGGACAGCATGCTCAGCAAAGAACACTGGAAAGGAAATTCCAACCATGCCCCACCTGGTGAGTGAGTGTGTCATGTCTCATTCCCTGGTTGTCTGGTGGGAAGGACTTACCTCGAGCTTGTTTGCATCACTTCACATCCTCCTCACAGCAGCAACCCTTCCCCCACTCAGCTGTCCCACTGCAGAGGTGCCGTGCACCAGGTTCTGAGCTGACAAGGAAAATGACTTCATCCTGTTTTCACTTCATATTTTCAGTACTGTCTTCCCAATAGAGTAGGATATCCTAGTTTAGATCAATAACTCTATGTAACCAATTTTCTTCGTGCACAGTTTATGTAATTTTAGCTAAAATACCACCCTAGACACACATTTAAGAATAATATTATTTATGATTATAAAAGTAACTCATACTTGTTAATATATTTAAAAATATACAAATGCATAAAGAAACTGAAAATTATGTACAATCTCATTGACTTGTTCTATAGTAATATAATAGTTCATATGTATTCTTATAGTCTTTTTGCCTACGTGAATATATTTACAAAGAAATGCATAAAGAACTTAAAGGATCCAGTGATCTTATTGATTGACTCACTAGTGACACTGTGGTTTATACTTCTTCTTACAGTTATTACCTACATGAATATTGTGACTATTTAATAGGTAATTCATGAGGCCGATGGAGGTAGATGGAAGGCAGTGATGATTTTTATTATCTATCCCAAACACACAGTGTTTTTCATTTTTCTCCAGAAAATTCTCCAAAAAAGGTATGCAACATAGTTAGTGTAAATTTTGTGCATTAACTATGTGTCTGACACTGGGAAAATAAGGAATTGATCTTTAGTGCTTCCTGCTCATCAGGAAGAATGGCAAATGTTTTGTAAACACTGCCTCATTTATATTTAGTGTTTCTAGAAAATAAAGACTTTTTTTACTTCTTTGTCTATAAAAGATGGAAAAGATGATACAGTTTCAAATTTTTATAACCAAAGAAGATGGGTTATATTTAGAAATAGTTAAATTCATTGTCAAAATTATACAGCTGCTACTGTCGCCTGGAGCTGCCCACTGCTAGCTATGGTTAACTGAACCATACTTTTCATCCTTGCTGTCAACTGTGAGCCCTTGGGCTGCATCTCTTTTGAGCTGTTTGTACACACAGTTTCAAAAACAGCAAGAAACTTTTATACTTGGACCACAAAAGAGAAAGGATCTGGCTCTAAGTTTCCCTTGTTTCTCAAAGTATTGCATTACAAGCTTAGGCATTAGGGAGGCTGAGGCAGGAGGGTCACAAGTTCAACTTTAGCCTGAGATAAATAACATGATCTTATGTACACCCCCTCTAAAAGAGGAAAAAATCTCCCCCAAAGAACTATGCCAGGATTGTGACTTTGACACCATAATAACACTAGCAACATGTTCTCTCCATCCAGAGGGAGGATGGGGAAACTTCCAGAGGTGAGAGCTTCATCTGAAAATATACAGGATCCAGCATCTTGTCCAGAGACAATGATAAGCCACAGGTAACTCAGTTTTCCATCTGCGATGTCAAGACAGAATGGCCGTATGGCAGACACTCCGTCTTTTACCTGAGAAGCAACACATGTGATAGAAGCCATGGAGCACTTTGGGCTTAGGAATGGACAAACCAGCAAGGAGATTGCCATAGTGAGCACAGCCAACTTTAATATATCTGATTAACTTATCTAAGTTGCAAGACCAACCCTTCTGTAGGTCAGGACTATGTTCTTTCATGCCACCTGCTTTCAATACCCTGTAACTAGTGTGCTTGTGCTTTATTGTTCTTTCAGTCTCATATGCTCCTTACATCTAGTTGTATTGTAGACTTAAGCTTATGATTATATAATAAAAACTCTGCAAAAAGCAAACAAACAAGTTTACTGTTGACTAAATGCAAGCTATGTGCCAATCTGTTTCTCCCTTGGTTTTGAGCATGCACCCACACCTTAATGAGTGTTAAATTTTATATCCCGTTGCTTTTTCTTTCTTATAAGAACATGGTACACTTTGTTTTTACATAGAATGCATTCTGTGCTTCCTTACAGAGATTGCATGTTGCTCACCACTGCTGACTACTGAAGCATTCTTGCCTTCTGCTGATCTATGGGTAATAGAAGATGCCTCCGGAAGACATTTCTCTGAAGTTATAATCGGATATGCTATGGCCTTTTATCACAAGTCATCCCAATGCAAAATGGCATGGGATTTACTGCAATTACAGGAAATGCAAATTTGATCTGGTGTGACAAGTTTAAAGCTCTATTCAGCTGCTGGTGTTATAGAAGTAGTTCATCGTTTTGACTGTTAAGTTTGAGTAACTACTTTCCTGGGCAGTGAGGTTAAGTGCCTGCAGGCATAGAGCTGTTCTTGTGTGTGATCATCATATTTATCTTCTTGCAGAAAATATATATGACAGAAATACCATGTGCTCCTGAGGATAGGACATCTAAGTAGTAAGGCATTTATTTGCATGAGTTCTTGTTTCAGTTAATTTCCACCCAAGTACAAGGCCGGCACTTAGAGTTGGGTTGTTGTCTGACACCTCACTTTTGCCCATGCTTATTATGATTTCTCTGGTTCTTATGAGGGAGCTCTATCCAAGAAGGATGTTTAAGAGCCATCAGCCAGTAGAATGTCTGAGTTCCTGTTTCAAGTGCCAGCTTTGAAAGGTGCTTCACTTTTTCCTGGTGGTTATAAAAGGTGGAATGATAAAAAGATATCAATCATAATGGGTGATGTCAATACATATGAGACTTTTAGCATGACGTATTACTCAGAAGCTGAAACCTTCAATAAACTTGTGGGATGATAAACCCAGACATGTAGAAGAGAGACAAAACCAGTGAAACATGACATGTGCCTAAGGCCACATACTTGCAGAACTGAAGTCAGAACAGCCATTCTTTCAACTGTTTAGATAATACACTGCTTTGCTTGTTTGCTTAAGCACATGTGTGTATATACAGTGGGCGACTTTGAAATGTGATGTTTGGGGCAACAAATGTTATTATTGGGTGTGCACATTACATTATGAAGAGTAATGATAGAACAAAACTATAAAAGGAGAGTGTTACCAGGCAGCCTTGGTGACACATACCTTTAGTCCCAGCACTCAGGAGGCAGAGGCAGGTAGATCTCAAGGCCAGCCTGGTATAGAAAGTGAGTTCCAGGACAGCCAGGACTACACAGAGAGACAAAGTCTGGAACAAAGAAGACAGTGCAAAGGGTGCACATACAACTGCACGATCTGCTGTGCATGCCTAGGAACAACGTACGTAAAGGCTTGCAAGTGTTCACCTACATCAGAATGTAGCCACTGACAGAGAAAACTGTATGCAATTTGTACATAACTTGCTACAAGTTAGGACTTCATCAAAACCTGAGCTCACAAACTTTTGTTTACAAAAAGAAATAAAGATAGCAGACCTGAAGAATCTATTAATGTTAATGAACACGTTGCCAGAAATGTTTTTAGCACAAAGCCTAGCACTATAAATTTCTAGCAGATTCTTCAGAACTCTATGACTACCTGCCCTGTCTGCATGTATTTCCCCTCACTAAAACTTTGTTCCCCAGAATAGGGGGTCTGCAAGAGTGTACAGAGCAAGCTTCTAGAAGCTGAAGGCATGAAGAGTAATGGAAATGTCACAAAGGAACAAGTTACCTGAACAGCAAATGGCTGTAGCATTGGTTCCTCACACGAAACCCTTGGTCTATCAGTAACCAAGCAGATGCCAAAAAGTATCAGGTGATCAGAGGATGGTAAAGAAATAATGCATCCTTTTCAGAGTGCACAGGTATTTAGGAGGCATCTTTTCTATCCCCATGTGTATGGATAGGTATGGCTTACATTAACATACCTGTCTTTGCTTTTAATTCAGGCCAACTTTCAAACCTGTGTGACTCCTGTGGTCTTGCTTGCCATTGAGGCTCTTTTGTGTCACAGTCCCTAGGGTTCAATTCCGAAATTGGGGCTTAGTGTTTTGGTTCATCAAATGCAGTGCTAATGCCTTTGAAGATGACCTGTGTCCACAAAGAAGCCTGTTACGTACCCACAAACACTGAGTTAGTCTATACAAAACAGTCACAAGAGCTCCATATATATCCCTCGATGCTGTTGTCATGGAACATCCATTACATATCTATATATGTGCTACACAGAACATAGGCAAAGGTAAGCTAAACAAACCAAACTTCTGCCTCTGTGGGGCTTGGGGAGGTGGAAGGAAATGAATTCAAGTTAGGTGCATAGCAAAGTGCAGCTACTGGTGAGCCTAGAGGGAAGGCCTCAGGCGTAATGAACAGGCCCCATCTGTTTGTATAACTGGTCTTCTAGGATTCTGTGAAGGGCAGAAAGACACTTGATTAGTGTCAGTGGAGTCAACAATGCACTTCTGAGAGGGACCCAATGAAAGCAGAGTACAGTTCATGGCTTAGGCTGTGTGTTTAAATGCAAAGTGAACTCTATGGTTAGTGGTTTCTGTTTCACATAGGTCAGATCTATGTGGGTGGATGTGAGGGAAAGGCACAAGCACATCTTCACACTTAGGGTATACCTCTGGGTATAGGGAGCATAGAACGCAAAGCCTTTGCTTCAGTGTTAGTTTGTTTATGTGTTTGTTTGTTTTCTTTGGGTTTTTTGAGGTAAATCTAGGCTTGTGTTTTACCTAAGTATGGGATTCTTAGAGGTGAATGTTGACTTCAGTCACTAGATGAGGTATAAGTTCGTTTGATTGGCAAGATATTATCAAAAACACTTTGCAAGATAAAATCTAGGAATGTATTCTTATCTGTGATTCAGTGCAATTGTGTCTGAGGTGAATTGAAGCTGGGTTTAAAAAAAAAAAAAAAGCAACGTCTGGGATGCCATAGATGAGTTAAGTGTGGGTTTTGGTAATCACACAATTACTTTTGTAATTGCCATGGAGTGGGAGTGAGAGGATTTTCTCTCTCCCCGGCACGTGCATGTATGTATGCATATATGTGCACGTGCGTGTGTTGAAGGTTTAGATGGAACAGGATTCAGGAACTGGTTATGTGCAGGCGAAGATTCGTGAGGTGAATTCTGGAATCGGGTGTAATTTTGAGATTGGATGAGGCAGTATAGGCTGTGGTTAGGGCCAGGAGTCTGTGGTAAGTTTGAGTTGTTAACTTTCAGACACAATCATCTTGGGCAATTTGCTTTGTGTCCACAAGAGGATCAAAAAGTAAAATGTGTGTGTGCGTGTGTGTGTGTGTGTGTGTGTGTGTGTGTGCGTGTGTGTAAGCCAGGACTTCAAATAGACACACAGAGTTTGTGTGCCCCTGTGTGCCCAAGTTTTTCAGTTTAATTATTTCTAAGACATCTGAATTGTATCTAAGTATGCATCAAGTGCCCATAGCTGGCATGACTAGTGAGCGTGTGTCCGTACGTGAGCGCGCGACAAGTTTGGATTTGGACCTGGGACAGGAGCTGAGGCTGCTGCTGTAGGACTGGGGTGGCCGAGGAGTTGCGGCTGGGGCAGGCGGGCGGTCCCGGGGGTGATCGGAGCCGGGGCTGCTGCTCACTTGCTTGGCTGGTGGGGGACAGGCAGGAACCGGAGCAGCACTGCCGCCTCTGGCGCGAAGGCTCAGGCGCCTCCTCCCGCCCCATCACTGTGGCTCTGTGAGCGCTGCCGGCCGCTGCTCTCTCCAGCCTCTGAAGAAGAAAGCCCCTGAGCCGCAGTCGCTAACCATGGCTTCGGGCCGAAGGGGTTGGGACAGCTCCCACGAGGACGACCTGCCTGTGTACTTGGCCCGGCCGGGCACCACAGATCAGGTCCCACGGCAGAAATACGGTGGCATGTTCTGCAACGTGGAGGGCGCCTTCGAGAGCAAGACGTTGGATTTCGATGCCCTGAGTGTGGGACAGCGCGGCGCCAAGACTCCCCGGAGCAGCCAGGGCAGCGGCCGCGGCTCGGGGAACCGGTCCGGGGTGGAAGGGGACGCGCGCAGGGGCCCGGGCCGAGAGGAGAGCAGGGATTCCGCGCCCGAGTCGCCCAAACCCGCCGGGGTGGAGATCCGGAGCGCCACCGGCAAGGAGGTCTTGCAAAACCTCGGTCCCAAGGACAAGGTAAGGGATCCCGGGGTCTTCTCCCTCCTGGTCCTTGCCCCCTTCTCAGCCTCAGCCGCCATGGCCTGAGTACAACTTTCTTAGTACTTTACAAGGAGAAGGGCGACTGGGCTGAGAAAAAGAGCATCCTCCACGGGCCCAAGTTCTCACGCATCCCCAATTGTAGCGTCTTCCAGTGTGCACTGCAAGGGTCTCAGGTCTGGGTCTTTATCCCAGTCACCCACCTGCACCCTGGCGGGTTAGTTCTGGGTGGGTGTGTCAACTCTGGTCTGGGAAGGCTTAGCGATTCCCAGACTTCCTTTACTTCTGATAAACCAACAGCACAATTGTCTTGGTTCCCCTTGGCCCCCCACTAAAACTTAATCCAGGTCACCAGGGCAGAGGGCATATGGATGCTAAGAAAATGGGGTGACTCTCTGACTCATCTGAAACTTTTGGGTGTGGGGCCACTAAACATCTGAATCTCCATGCCTCACTTCTTTCATAGCATGACGCTTCACATCTGTGTTTATTAAGAGTATATTTGTGTACATAGCTTGGCACGAGCCTGGGTCTCAAGAGATGCAGTTGTCTCTGTAAAAAATATATATATATATATTACATATTTGAAAGTAGACAGGGGCATTAAGAGTGCATATTAAACTAGCATGAGCTGCCAGCCCCCTGCTGCTCTTACATGTGTCAAAGCTAATTTCTTCTGTGTGTGTTTTAGAGATACTCACTCTGTACTGAACTGCCCGAGCTTACTACGAAGATTTCTGTGTTTATCTCATAAAAAGTCAGAGGCATGATTTAGAAAATTCAGGGCCGGTGCAGATCTGGAGGAGTCAAAGTTCAAATCACAGGGTTTGAGTTGGGGAACAGTAGTAACCAGATGACCTCGCCCTGGTCTAGGTAATGGCTGCACAGTCCAGCCCCTATATATTATTCTTCCCTAATGCCATCATGAATAATATCCTGCAATGGAAATGTCTGCTTCACCACGATTACGGTTAATACTCATCCTGCTTTGAGCTGTTTTTCCATTAAAATGCAATGAGGTAATAAAAAGACAGCTTATCTCTCCCTGGCTCAATTTTTGATAGTTTAAAAAAATTAAAAAAGAAAAAAGAAAAAACTTTAAAGTATTGTTTGTAACCAGGGAAAGCAAGACCTGAAGCTAGTCCTGCGTAGAGGGCTCTTTTGTAAGACAATGCCAGTATACCCCGGAATTATCCATCTGCTTCATGATGTCCACATCAACCTCTGAGTAGGAGTCTCCCGTAGGCCCGGCCCACTAACCCCTTTAGGAAACCCTTCTGGTATATAAGAAAGATTGTGGCAGATTTCTCAACAGAAGAATAGCCCACTACAGAAAGCTAATTGCTCCTCTATATGTCTAACTTCATGACTCTTAAAATGTTCCTTTCCTGGCACAAGGGGGAAAGGAGGGAGTGGAAAAGGCCAGGAACAATTGCTGTGAGTCAGTCTATTCCCCTAGCTGGAACACCCCTGATGTAAGCCAGATAATATGCTTGGTTTGCAAGATTGAAGCATGGTAACTAGAGAAAGGGAAAATGGTCTTCCTTTAAACCCAGTAATTCTCTCGCTTTTGTTCCCTTTCACAAACTCTATACTTTTTGGCTCTTAATTGAAAAATAATAATACGACTTAAACATCAGCAGAGTTTCTAGAGTTATGTGAGTTTTTAAGTTCAGGCTTGCTGTCTGCTTCTTGCAGGCTGTGTCATTATCTCTAATTTTCTTTAATCACACTGTTTTTAAAAAACTCTCCCACACACAGGGGTTATCTGGTTCTGTACTTATGGTTATTCCCTTGAGGCTCTGGACTGCGTGTTTGGGTTTATCTCTGGGCCTGGGATGCCTGGCATATTGGAGGTGTTTAAGAAATGTTCGATATTAAAACTCTTTATTTAAAACAGCTGTTTTGCTAGACTTGTGCCAAACGACATCTGCCCTGGCCTAAATATCTGCTGTCTACTACTCACTACTTCGTGAAGCAAGTTCTAGACATCTTAGATTGGAAAGCTAACAAATTTGCCTACCTATATAGTATCTGCAGTTTATTCTTAGAAAAATAAGTATTTCCTTATTCAGAAACATTTAAAAGATTTTAAGTATATGGGTTTGGCTCTCATGTTTGTCTACAAATGAAATTGGGTAAGGGCATGGTAAGAAGACCTAAGCCTTCATGATTTAATGAAATGATAACAACCACGTTTTGGCACCTGCCAGTTGTCTCCGAGGGTCACAAGGGAAGTTCTGTTCATCTCTGTCCTTCAGAGACCATTTTCACACATCAGCAATGGGAACAGTCTAACCAGCAAGAGGCACACAGACACGGGATCTTTCTTGCAGAAGTAATGCATATGAAGCTCACTTTCCATTGGTTAAAGCAAACACATGAATTTAGAGGAACTAGAGGAATACATGCTTACCACTATCCTGTGAGGCTGGGAATAACTTCTAAACAATTCTAGTATCTTCCAAAAACTAGGGATGGACTATTGGGGGAAAGGTTGACTTCAGCTCTTTACAAAATACAAAACTGAAGCGTGTAACCAACACTCCTTGTGCTCTAGGTCTAGGTTTCTCATCTACAAAATGATAATAACACTGACTACTTTGTTTAGAATTAGAACCTAGCATATACTATTACATTACTATTCAACATAATTTATTTTTGAAGGCAATCTGTGTGTGTGTGTGCCCTCTGTCTGTCTCTGTCTCTTCCTCTGTCTCTAAAGGCTTTCTCTGAGATCCTGTTATACAGTTCAGGTTAGGTAGGATCTCATTTTGTACTCGAAGTCCTTAAACTTGTGATGACCTTCCTGCCTCTGCCTACTGAGTGCTTGGATATAAGTAGCTTGTCTTTAGTGGTCTCGTTATCCATAGCTTCCTTGCCTTCCCCCCATAGGTGCATTCTAGTGTTGTAACTTCTTTCTCAGTATATGCTGTACTGTATAAATTCTCTTCTGAAAAGACAGTGCCTTGGCTTATGAGCTGAATCTGGAGCTCCAGATGGGATGCAGCCATAGCAAAGTGCATTAGGCTGCTTAATTTTCTGGATTTACATGCAGCATATGCTTGTGTTGTACAAGATCACAGCTAGTGATTAATTATCTGTGTCTGATTGTCTTCATAGTAAGCTCCTTGTTACTCAAGCTTTCAGAAACTCTTTTTCGTAAGCTCGTCTAATGCTGAGACAGCCCAATTCATGCTGGTTCAGGTGATTAAAAACAATCTGTAGAATCCTATTTTTTCCTTGTAGATTTTCCATTATCTTAGCTCCCTCCTCTAATTGATCAGCATTTTTCAAGCTGTATTTATGACACAACGCTATCAGCTTTGTGCCATCTACAGCCATGATAGTAAGGACCAACTTTTAGGCATTTTCTTATATAATGTTATGTGTTTATTTTTCCAAGAAATGATTGCATCCATCAGGAAGTCGAAACAGACACCAAATAATCCCAATCACATCGATGACAAGTAGAGAGACACGGAACCCAAACCCTTGACTTTTCTGATCAGTGCTCTTTGTAGACAGTGAGAGGCATTATTATTTCAATTTCAACAGCTTAAGCATCATGCTAGCTCCTGACATGTCAAGAGAATACCAAGCAAGAGCAGATCTGCCATCAACACCACCGAAAATCCTGCTATCCTGGCACTCACTCCTTACTCAGAGAAGCTCTGAGATGAGTGGCTCAACCCATGAGCACAGTTGGTGCAAAATCTTTATTCATCCACGACCATCTATTACAAGATTATTGAAAAGTACGTTGATAAAAAAGCAGATACATTTTATCTCTGACATACCAAATACCACACACTTCTTCAGGGAATGAGTGTATTTGGCAAATTATGAACAGCTTCATTAACAAGTGTTCGGCAGAATAAAAATCTTTCTACATTATACAGGGAATGCCCAATTCTTAGCTTCAGCCATCACTAAAGCCAATTTTGTGATTCTAGAGCTAGGTGCAAACGGCTTTCTTAATAACATGCTTAAATTTTTCTCATGATAGGTACTCACATGGCCAAAGTCTTCCAAATTGACTAATACTTATAACATGAAGCTAAGTGCATAGGAAAGCAATTTTAAGTAAAAAAGGGTGTGCTTTAATCATTTCTTAACCTGTTTTTTCCACCCAAGTGTAATGTTCAAAGCAACAAGAAAATTACAGAGAGGAGCAGAATTATGACACAGAGTCTACAAGAACAAATGATACCTCAAAGGCTTTGTCATCCAGGAAAACAAAGCCATGGCATTTTGATTGCATGGGTTTGCTAGTGACTCAGTTCCAGGGACCTTGGCTCATTGCTACTTCCCTGGTTTCCATGTGAGGCTCTTCTGTGCAAGATGTTTCTCCTATGAAGTCAGCCACGGCTCTGTGGGTAGAAGGGAGAATTTGAACAGGATAAGATGTGAACCCTTAATTTTGTCATCCTGAGTTTTAAGTGTTCAAATTTGGTTGGTGTGCCCTTCCTTGCCCAGCAAAAAGAATGGTTGCTGGGAACAGAAGCCCAGACTTACAAAGGCCTCCTGATGGCAGAGCCCAAGCCCAGGAGTGCAAATGATTTATATGGGAATGCTCTCTAACAAAGGAAAGGGTAGATGTTGCCCAGGGAAAAGTGATCTTGCTATCCCAACTGACAGGATAGGCACAAGTCCTATGTTCCTGGACCCAAACCTGAAGTATTTGAAAACTCTTGGCACTCTGCTTACATCTGACAGTGGGTTTTGAGGAACATTCAAACTGTCTTCTAAGTAATACTGCAATTGGCAGAGTTCCCTCTAACTAATGCTCCCTGGAAACCTAGTTTTGCTGACTGCTCTGGTAATGTCTAAGATGGCTGGAGTGCTGTCTGTTAGGATTTCAGTCAGTGACTCCTGTAGCTGATATTGGTCATGATTTATTTCTGCTAGGCATCACTCTTTAGAAATGCCTCTGTGAGATGAGACAAAACCTATCAGCAGTAGGAAGCTGACTGAGGAGTATGAGCTGAATCTCCACTTCTGCTCGGCTGGATTAAACTTTCTAGATTAAACTTCTAGGAAAATAGTGTTAAGATATATCTCTGTTCTCTATGTGTTTTTGTGATATTTTGAAAAACACTTCACCTTCATCAGAGAACAATAAAAAGAGGTAGAGAGAGCAAACAAAGTCAGAACCGTTATTAGAAGTTTCAGTCGCCAGCCCCAAGCAATTTACTAGCTGTAGCTTTGCCAGTTCTCTGAGCTATAGTTTCCTCCTTCCTAAAATGAAAGAACTGGTCCAGATGGTTACTATGGTAATGGTGCATAAACTTTTCTGATTCTGAATAAAGGTCTTATCTAAACTATTTGTACATGATTAATATTCTGAAGATGTGTGCGCACATATATTTATATATTATATACGTGCAAAAACACATTACATGCAAAATATATCTGTAGAGTGTGAGAACCTAAAAATGCAAGCAACAATGTGAGCTATGAGAGTGTCCAGTGCAGCAGAGAAGACTCAATGGGTAAAGCGCTTGCTGTGCACATATGTGAACCTGAGTCTGGAAAGCAAGTGTGGTGGCATGTGTCTGTAACTCCAGTGCTGGGACACAGAGACAGGGACATTCTAGGGAATCCCTGGCAAGCCAGCTATTCAAAACAGAGAGTTTCAGGTTCAAAGAGAGATCTCATCTCAAAAAATAAGGTATTGTGTACTTGGAAAAGATATCTCAAAGTCAAACCCCGGTCTCCACCTTTGCAACATACATACACACACACACACACATACACACACACACACACACACATACACACACACACACCATGGAGGGAAGAGGGAAAGAAAAAAATATCATAAAAGATACAAATTTATTTGTTCACGGACAGTTTATTGAATACCAGCTATGCAAGTGTCCAATGGAAAAAACAAAGATGAATTATGCTATGTACTGGCATATATCTACAACTCTTGTGATTCTGAAGGTTCAGTAGGGGGATGCTTGAGGAGTACGGGACCAACTTAAGCATCACACTAAGACTGAGCTCACAAAACAAAGGAGGGAAGGGAAGAGAAAAAAATAAATCAGGTTAACAATTAGAAAATATTAAAAAAATAAGAAGCCTGAATTTCTTCATAATCTTGCAGAGAAACTCCTTGAACACAGTAATCGACTTTTTGGCTCATTTTTGCAACACACACACACACACACACACACACACACACATCACCACCACCACTACCACCACCACCACCACCACACCCATTCCAAACTAAATGGGAAGATGCCATATTTCCATGATCAGGTTTCTTTTATCCCATACACCAGTCTGAATGTGGTTGCCCGCACCCACTCTGTAAAAGCCCACATCTTCAGTGCAGTGATTGGTAGGAAGTAAGGCCTTTAGGAGATGTGGGTCCTCAGAGCAGAGCTCTTGTGAGTGAGCAGGTTTCACTGTCTTATGAAAAAGATCCTGAGAGCTGCTTTGGCCTTTCCATCACATGACACTTCAAGAAGGCTACTTCTGTAAGTCAAGAAACTTGCCTTTGCCAGACAAGGAATCTGCCTTGATGCACCACTTACGTATAAGAAATAAAGTTCTATTGTTTACATGCCACATAGTTGTAGTGTTGTGTTACAGGAGAGTGATGTGACTAAGCTACTCATAAACAAAGAAAATCAAAACAAATGGCAGAAACAACAAAACACTAACAAATGCTTAGAGCTGAAATAGGTGGAAACCCAGAATTTTAATGCGCTTCTGTCCCCACGTACACACGGCAGTCATTACTAGCATTACCCCACAGGAGAGCGTTATATTTTCCATAATTGATAAAGTTATCCTGACACCTCATTAGCACGTAAAGGTCTATAGTTCACAGTAGGATTTACTCTTGATATTGTATATTCTATAGATTCAAACAAACTGACAGACTCTTCTCTACCATTCTAGCATCTTACAGGGTAGTTTCACTGCCCCCAAAACTCCTTTGTACCTACTTTCCCACGACCTCTTACAACCAGTAATCATTGTATGGTTCAGTCTTTGCCTTCCTAGGATTTCAGATACAAGCCATCTCAAAACTCCCTGGGAGAAATAGCTCTGGGACCACGTGATACTGACCTCTATGGGTATTCCAGTCTCTTAAGTCTGCTCTCCCTATTCATTGGTAGGAGACTTATGGATTCAGGAAACTGGTGTAATTAGCATAATACACTATCCATCCTTTCCATAGAAGTTGGTTTTGATTTTCAGGGAATTATACAAATGTTAGTTTCCTCCATATCTCTTCATACTCGATGTCTCATTTCTTTTTAGTGCTGAATAATATTCTCTTGTTTGGTTATATCGTGGATGATCTGTTTCACCAAATAATGGGAAGAAGTAAAAGTAGTTACAAAGTTTGGAAATTACGTATGTTAGCAGGTTTTGTGAGTACAAACATTTTTATTCATTTGGGTAAATATCAAGAGCTATAATCGATTAATCATTTGGCAAGTGCATATTTGGGCCTGTGTCAGTTTGCATGCTGTGCTGTCCAGCAGTGGATGAGAGTTCCTGTCCCTTAGAGAATTACAACAGCTTTTGCAGTTGTCAGTCTTCCACTAAGTGTAATGGCATCTTGTCATTCTTAACTTTCAGTTCTCCAATGACATCAGAATGATATGAGGCATCTTTTCTTCATCATCTGCATCTGTAGATCTTTTGGGGGAGTCTGTTAAAGTCTATGGCCCAAGTTTTGATCACATTGTTTGTATTCTTATTGTCATGTTTTAAAAATTCTTTACATTTTGAATAATAATCCATCAAATTGTCTTTTGGAAATATTTTCTCCCACTGACTTTTTTTCTTGCCTTGGTATTATCATTCAGACAGCAAAGTTCTTAATGCCAATGGATCTATCTCATCTTACCAAGTTAGCTCTTTCATGAATTGCAAAGTTGGTATTGTTTCTAAAGTGCCATCTAGTTCCCAAGGTCTTCTGTTTTATCTTGTGTTAACTTGGAGATTTAGAGTTTTTCATTTCACGTTCATGCCTGCTCTGTTTGAAATGAGTTCATATGAATGAAATAAAGATTGTATATATTTTTCACATGGGTGTTTTGTTGTTTTAGCATCATTTATTGGAAAGACACTTACTTTGCTTCTTTGTATTGTTTTTTCCTCTTTAGAACGATCAACTGACTATGTGTCAATCTATTTCTAAGGTACTGATCCCTTGATCCATGTATTTACTTTGTCAGTACCACACTGTCTTGATAACTGTAGTTTTGTACTGTGCTTGAAAGCGCTATAGTATCCATTTCTTTAATTTTATTCTTATCAGTCATCATTGTATTGCTTATTTTGGGTCTTTTGCATTTCCATATAAACTTTACAGTAATTTTAACAATATCCACAAAACGATTGTCTGAAATTTAGACATGTATTGAATCTGCAGTTATAAGGTACTGATAATTTGACAACATTTAGTCTTTATATCTATGAAGATGTATGATTTGTCCATTCATTTATCCCTTACTTCATATCTTTTATTAGCTTTCCTCCTATACATCTTATACATATTTTGTTAGATTTATATTATTTTATTTTGGGGGTGCTATTGTAAATAATAGTGTTTTACTCAAGTCCAGCTTTTCAGTGATGTTATATAAGAAAGCAATTGACTTTTGTACACAAATCTTGACTTCTGTATTCTTTACATAATCACTAGTCCTAGGAAGACTTTTTGAGTATCAATTATTTTTTATTTTCTACATAAATGATTATGTTATTTATGGGAAACTATGGATTATTTTTGTGGGAATGACTTTTCTGAATAGCACTGCCTATAGCTTGTCTTTACAAATCAGACTTTCAGCCAACCTGTAACATAATCAATCTCGTGCTTTGAGATAATTTATACTATGCACTAATTCTGCTAACATATTTTATACCTAGCTGTTTAAGATTAATTGACCTTTAATAAAAACAATGTTATCAATCTTAACTATACTTTGGATGCAATGTAATTTACTCCTACAAACTAAGCTGGATAAATACCTGTGATTTTTTTATGTTGCCCATTTCTTCTTCATGGCCCATTCATACCTTTGATTCACAAAATGTATGGCTGTGTAAGATGTGGTGATTAGACATAAGTAGCAATGCACTGAAAGCAATATACTTCCAAATGTTGAAAGCCACATGTGGGTATGGACTGATGATATTTAGTTATGTGTGCTCTGTGCTGAGTCTATATGGTTATAAAATTTTCTCCTTTTATGAAACTCCTGTAAAAGATTAAGACAAAAGTTCCTTCCTCTTGGGTACATGACACCAAGGGTTATTTTCTTATTTTATTGTGGCACTACCTCAGTTTCTTTCTTCCCAATCTGTGTACCTGGATTTCCTTATCTAATTTCATTGTCTAGAGCTTCCATTCCACTGATTAATATGACTGATGAGAGGGTATATTCTCTTATATAACATGCTTTGTGCCTGCACTTAATAGAAAGGTTTTGTGTTTCTTCCCATTAAGTGTGATGTTAGCTGTAGGATTTTTTTTTTTTTTTTGTACACAAGTCTTTATCAACTTGAGGTTATTCTTCCTCTTTTGTGATTTTCCAGTTTTTTTAAATCATGAATGGTACTAGGTTTTGTAAATTGCTTTTCCTGAACTCATCCATATAATTATATGATGGTTTTTTTGGTATACTTTGCTGTAATTATCTATTGCGTTGGCTGACTTTCAAATGTTAAAGAAGCCTTACGTATTTGATGTAAATCTCATTTGATTGTGGTACATAATTCTTATTTATATTTATGATTGAATTTGATTTACTAATTTTTATTGAAGATTTTCAATTATATCTACAAAAATAGCAGATGGTAGTTTTCTTTTTCTTTCTTTTTTTATAGTCTATGCCTCTGGCTTTAGTATTACGATAATGTTGATCATGATGAATGAATTAGGAAATGTATGTTTTTATATATGCTTGTGGAGGATTGATGTTTCTTCTCTAAATGTTTGGAAACTTCATCAGTGGACCCATTTAGTCTTTGCACTTCGGGTCTGGGGATATTAATTATTAATACAACTCATTTAATAGATAGAGGTCTACCTTCCTGTAATTTCTATTTCTTCTGGCGTGAGTTTGATAAATGTGCTTTCCAGGGAACAGGTCCCTTTCATCTAAACAATCAAAATTGTTGTTCATAATACCTGTTTATTAATCTTTCAGTACCCATGAGATCTCTAATGATGTCTGTTGCTTTCTATATATCTTTATACTCCTCTGGTATGGAGTCAGTAAAGCATCAGAGTTGAATGGAAACCAACACATGACACTGGTGTACGATGAATATTGAAAATGACATACCTAGTAGTGAGTACTGAGATCAAAATAGGGAACCAGAATTTCATCAAATCCAGAAGGATGTCATAGTATTTAAAGCAGAAGCGAAAATTACAGGGTCTCTGAGATCCAGAGAAGAAGCTGAGGGCTAGAGCAAAGGTAAAGAGAGGTAAAAAAGGAACATACAAGTGTCATTCTGTATCCCAGCTGCCTGGTGAGCATTGTCATTGGCCTCAGTGGCTTTCTGGTGCATTTTATTGATTGAAAGCAGCCACTAAGGGTAGATATTACTCAAAGAATGGTGCCGAGATGGGGCTTAATCCAAGTCCACAGGACCCAGGTTCCCACATGCTGTTATTGTAAATGATCCCTAATGAAAGCAGAACCATTTGGTTTATTTCCAAGAAACTTAAGTATTCTAATGAGAAAACATACCATGCTTGTGCTAGGTTAGAAGTGGGCTTAGGGGAGGTTCTTTTCCTCTGGGTAATATTCCCACTTCCTAGCACTTAGATTGTAATAAATAAAGCCAATGAAATGGAAAGTTGTGTGATAAGCGGAAATGGCTTGAGAAGAAAAATTGTAGTTGATGAATGACAATGTATCATAAGTTTGTTAGGGATGACGTTTTCTTTTATACACTACCCCAGAGGGAATTATGAAGTCAATTTGTGATACACTATAAAATCTTTTCAGTGAGACCTCAGGACACAGAGTGGGCAGGGAGAGTTTGAATTGGGTCTGAGGGGTTGTAGAGGAAGATAGTGCATCCAATATACATCTGTAAGCTAAGACTGAAACCAAGTGATGCCTCTTGTTTGTGAACTTTCCCCATGCTGTAAGCTAAGACTGTAAACAAATGGTGCCTCTCATTTGTGAACGTTCCCCATAAAAACCAGACAGTAAGTTTTCAAGCCTTTATAAGCTATAATATACTTGCTCCACTGCTCAACTGTGTTTAGCAAAAATAGTCATAAACAAGAAGTACACACACACATACACACACACATACTATATGCCAATGATGCTTTATTTGAAAAAAGTGGTTTATAGGTAATTTGTCAATCTGCTCTGTGTGTGTGTGTGTGTTTACACACGAGCACACCCAAGCATGCTCACACGCTATAGTAAAGAGCAAAGCAAACCCTAAAAATTTTTCAAAGAAAAGATTTAGACTTTTTAGGTAAAAGGAAATATGAAAGGCACTTGTTCATCTTTCAGATGCCTGAGATTGGAGGAGGGAATTAAAAATAAATTCTTAAGTAGAATTGAAGAGGGAAAATGCAACACAGAGAACGCAGATTTATGAAATGAAACTAAGCTTGTTGGGAAACAAAGACAGGAGAATGGGGGCTGGGAGGGCAGTCTGTGGCACAGAGGGACAGAAACAAATGAAGGAAGTCCGAGTGATTAGGAAGGACAAAGCTTCACCAGCCTTGCTAGAAAAGGGAGAGGTGGGAAGGCTAGAAATATTTGCTGCTACACGAAGGAGAGGATCATGGGAAGAAACTGTCTTGGAGTTGTGAACACTACATGATATCGTTAAGCGGATGGTGACAAGGGTCAGCTCACTCACACCTAAGACACCTCTACGGAGTATATAAGTGGAGTTTAGGGAGCTGAAATAAAGGCTCACTCGCTGCGTGTGGTCCAGACTTTATAGGGCGGGTCTCCTTGGGAGTGTGAGATGCTTAGCCATTAGAATATGTGTGCTCACTCTTCAGCAAACTTGTCGTAGATCAGAAATTCAGCTGGAGATGAAACTGACCCCTGGAGATATTCTGTGCGAATAGAAGGCTCTCCCTAGGCAGTTTTCCTTTGGCCTGTTCGTGGGCTCATCAGATTTTACTGAGCACCTGTCGTTTGCTCCTGCATGGGTCATTCACCAGTCTAAGAGGTTCTTTAAGAGACCTTATAGTTGATGGCACATTCATATAGGAGGGCTCAGAGGAGCCCTGGGTGATCTTCAGGTCACAAGATGGGCAAGGCAGAAGACTGATAACTGCAGAAAGATAGATACCATGAAGCAGATTCTCCTGTGGCTTCTCGACTGGAAGCAATTTTAAAATTCAGTCTAAAAGTTCAGTTGCGCTCTCTTTTTACATGTAGATGAAATGAAATCACAATAGGGGAAGAAGGGTGAAAACAAGTGTTTATTGTATGAGAACACTGGGAATTGTGACAAAATACATACAGCACCCAATTACCTTTGAGTGATACAAGGCATATACAATGCTACAATCATGACAAATAGCTAGTTCTAGAAGTTTCTAATTACCCCCAAAAGAAAGCGTCTACGTTCGCTCTCCATCCTCTCTGTCCACTAGCCTCCAACAACAGCTACAATGCTTTCCCTTGCTATGAATTTAATTATCCTGGATATTTTGCATTTGTCGATTGTATGATATGTATGGTTTTGTTTGCTTTTATTCATTTGATGTACTATTTTCACAATTAGTCTGCTCTGTGATAAATAAGTATCTATTTTGGGGCAGGGGGCTGGATAATGTCCTACTATAGGGGAACGGCAGAGATTATTTATCCACTGTGGACACCGGGTTCTTTCCACATTTTACCCGTCAGGAATAGCCCTGTCTCAGGCACTTTGCAAAGTTCTGTTTATTTATTAATTTAATTTAGTTGTATCCACAGGCAGTCTCAGAGAGAACCAGGGTAGTTATCCCACTTCATGTATGAAGGAAGAGACATCAGGTCACTGTCTCCCTCATGATGGAAAGTTTATGGTGTATGAGTTTACACAACTTGTGGGAATTACCTGTAGAGGGTGAAACTTTGATCTAAATTTCTTTCTTCTCAATGAGTGCCCTTTCCAGTCTCTCCCAGCTTATTCTGCAGGGAGACATGTCATACTCTACTCCTTGCCGTCTGCAGGGTCTACTCCAGTCATATATATTTGGTGTATTTGGTATACATTAGTTTACTCAAATTCCTCTGTTGAATAATGCAAGGAAACAGAGAAGACCTGGAGATTGTGTTTGAAGAAATCACTGTGTGTTTTAGTAATAAATATGCACCATAACTGAAATATTCAATAATAGAATTATGAATAAACTAGGAGTCACCACAACCCACACTACAGAGCCATGGCAGATGATGGTGCAGAACAGAACAATGACGTGACCAAGCACTTCGCTTTGTCCCCTCTCCCAGTCTTCAGAAGGTAGGCCTCTTCAGCTCCTTAAGTAGGAAAACTGAAATTTAGAGAAGATTAATAATCCCTATGGGACCCAGAGCTAAAATTCAGCCTGCCCGTCTAAGCTAAACATAGCTGCCTTTTTAAAAAGCTGAGTAGAGCATAACAAAATGTTGCCAGTGACGTTTCTGAGTACAAAGATGGTGGGTACACTGTATTTCCTTCTATTTCTTCTTTGTTCATATTCTCTACAATGCCTTGGCTTACACTTCTACTAAAATAGAAGCAGTGCAGGGCTAAGGAGGTGATTCAGAGAGTAAAGCCCTTGCTCTGACAGTCTGAGAGCCTGAGTTTAAGTACTCAGCCCTGGGCACCTCCATAAAACTGAGTGTGTTCACACCTACCTATGATCCCAGCAGTGAGGTGGCAGGTGGAGGAAGGAGGGACACAGAGGTTTCCTGGCCATCAGCAAAACTCCTGGGTGCAGTAAGAGATCCTGTCTCAAAGTAATGTGATGACATGTGCCCAAACACACACAGGTGCATACATGTGCCCACACTCTTGCATGTGCACACGTACACACACATACACACACAGAGAGAGACAGAGACAGAGACAGAGAGACAGAGAGACACACACAGAGACAGACACAGAGAGACAGAGAGACACAGACCAAAATAATATCATTAAATTAATTTAGATTAAAAAGCAATAAACTTCCTTTAGAAAGAAAAAGAACTACAGGGTCTGAAGAGATGGCTCAGAGGTTAAGAGCACTGCCTGCTGCTCTAGTGGACCCAGGTTCAATTTCCAGCATGCACCCATAGGGGCTCACAACCATCTGTGACTCTAGATCCAGAGGGTGTGATGCCCTCTTCTGGCATTTTAAGGCATTGAATGCATGTGGTGCACAGCCACAAATTCAGGCAAACATTAATACACATAAAATAGAAAAATAAATAAATCTATATGGATACAAGTAAGGATATTAAACCTCTCACAGGCTACAGCAAGATCTAAGGATCTAAAAATCACATGCCATGCACAAAGAAGTGAGGAAGCTTGAAAGCCAGAGTCTGTTCACAGAGATGTAGTCTGTGGTTTGTCTCCTTATCATATCCACATTTAAGAGCTATTAATGTGTGCTGACCATTCTCCCTCCCTAAGTAAGCATTTCCACTTTGCAGTTCATCCTGCTAATTTGAGAAGATAGTTACCAAACCATGCCCAATCATGCTCAGTTATAGTCCGGTCATGGGTGATGCTGTAAAAGTGAAACATTCAGTTATTCAAACTATATAGCTCAATCCTCTTGACACATACCCAGAATCCTCAGCTGTTCTTTCAGATTACTGTAGTGAGCACTGGCCCCGGGCCTGCTTCTGTCTGTACTAAGGAGCCTCAACAAAGACCTTGAGAAATAACCCTCCTCTGTAGTGTTTATACAAAAACAACATGAGCTTGTTATTGTTGCTGTTGATAGGAACAACTTCGTGAAAACTATTCATTTGTCTCCAAGGACGTGGTTGATGTTTGATTCCAAATTTATTTCCCCTTTCAAGTCACATCTCCTTGTTTAATCAGCAATGATGTGGCTCCACAATAGCTGTACTATTGTCATAATTTCCATAGAAACCATCTGCAAAGCTGCAAACAGAGGCTTCCACCCTCCCTGCAGGCTGAGGTAGGAAGGCCAGATGAGTTGTAAGGAAAAAGGCTCTAAGTGAGCCATAAATCACTTGGTCGGGGAAGAGATGGTGGGAGAGGAAATCACTTTAGGAGAAGAATTGTGTTTGGTGCAGTTGTAGCCACAGGGTGAACCCCCCCCCCCCATGAAGTGGCTAATAGTGTGGGCAGCTCTCCAAGGCTAATGTCTGGAGTAGGTTACTTGCTGGGCCTCTGTACTAAAGAAGCTGCAGACAAAGGATTCTTCCTCTGTGGGATGCTGATCTCCCAGTCCACCAGCCACGGGGGAGAGAGCCCTAATGTCCTGGTCAGCCTGGTGTATATAAAGACGAGAGTCGGGTGTAAGAGCCTGCATCTGTCTGCACCGACCTTTCACATGATTGTCTCATCACACCTGCATAGTAGCCCTGAGGGCAAGGCGTACTTATTCCTGTTTTACAGGTGAGGAGACTAGGCGGTTCTCTCTCCCTCCTCTCTAGATCTCCCTGCCCTTTTGAGTGTTTTTAGGGCCTCTTTCCCACACCCCCAAAGCCGGGTGAAGATCACTGTGTCTGTGTTCTTGCTTGCATCTGTTTAATAATGATTATATTGTAATATAAATATTAGCTAACTTTTCCCCACTAGCCTGGGAGGGGAAACTTTGAGTGTAATGTCCTTAGCACCTGACTAGCACCAAGTTATGGTTGACTCAATGGTCCTCGATGCATTCTTCTGATAAAGGAATGGATAAGAAATTCTCAGTTAATTTATTAAACTGATTGCCTTTGCAGCTGTATCTGTGAGAGTTAACACAGTGTCTATATGCTCAAGATTTCATATTTGAAAACTGAATGAATCAGCCAGCTTATTACCTCCTGTTATCCTTTTGTGACACCAAGCTTTTCTAGTTATAGACATAATGCTACCTTGGTTGGTAGGGGTTCATTGTCATGTCTATCTAGGCAATTCTAAGCACACGCCTTCCTGGCCTTAGCTTGATATTGTTTACTTTTAGAGGGGCAACCCAGTATATAGCAGTCATCACTCATAACTGACGATCATCACAGCCAGATGCAGAGAACACCTGTAGGTCTGACATCCAGGAGAACAGGGGAGACGTGGTTGCATTACTTACTGGGTAAGCTTGGCCAAATCCTTCCTTCTTCATTTCTCCCTTTGAAAAAAAAGAATTAGTTAAATTCAGCTTGGGATTACTATAGATGCACACCTCTCAGTTTTTAGATGGGGTCTTAGGATGTTATCCAGGCTGATCTCAAATTCATGGTCTGAACTGATCCTCCTGCCTCAGTCTCCTGATTATCTGAGAATGTAAGAACACATTCTCTTGTGCAGGTCACTCCCTCCCTTTAGAGGAGTTATCAGAGGTAGTCTATAGCATAATCTCAAGGAATGTGAAGCTACCTTGATGGAGACCCTCCTTGCCTCCTGTCTGACACACCCCACCCCTGACCCTCCTCCTTGCCATTTGAGGAAGTTTACTGGAAAACATGGACTCCAGCACACACAGTTCTCATTTTGTCTAGCAGAACAACTTATATTTAAGTCATTGGTTTAAGGCTCAAGAGTTCTGTAGACACCAGAACTCTGTTGGTAAATTATGTGGAAGTATCCTTGCGTGCTCTTGCTGGTTGCCTTGAACATTAAAAGACTTGACAACCCTTACTTCTTATGGTTTTATTTTCCATGAAAAGAATCGCGAGGCCTAGGGTGATATTTTCCCAGATAAGGTATCCAGTTTTATTTCCTCTTTGTGTAAAGTACTGATTTCCCACTTAGTAATCTTTTTCTGTAGCAGACCTATTATGTATGTGGATATCTATGATGGGACTCCTGTAATGGGACTCCTGTAAGACTTGGGAGTCATGTACAACCAATGACAACCATGGCAAGTATTAGCTAATGCTTTTGTCTTGAATGAGAAAATTCTGTGTCCCTAATCACGAGACTCCTGTCTTCTGCCCTTATCTGTGAAATAATAATAGACTAACTTTCAACCTTTATGTAGTCAAACAATTTTAAATGCTACAAAGTTCTTGACATGTATATTAACTAAGTTATTGCAACACTCTGAGGAACCATATTTTACATATAGAAAAATAAGTCTCAGCAAGATTCAGTAGCTTGCTAACTTTATGTGGTTATTATGTGATAGAACTAAGAACAACCTTGTTCTACCTGAAAAATTACATCCATGCCTATAATATATTTCCTCTCCAAATATTGAAATTACTATCAATGCAGGATACATATGTTAGTATTTTAGTAAAACTATAGACACTGATTCATTTCAGCAACTCTCTATCGACCATGGTCCTTGTAGCAAAGCTATCTGTCTCAACTTACATGGAAAAACTTAGATTTAATTGTGACCTTGATGGCCACTGGCTACACAGCACTGAACAGGAAGTTTCATATATTTGTGTCAATCTGTGTTCAGTCATAAAACAGACTCAGGAGCTTCAGTCAGAAGGGCTTCAAAATAGATGGCTGAAATCATATATTAGCACAAGTACAACCAGAGGAAAGAGCAGCTACCCACAGTTGAGTGAGCAAAGAGGTAAATGCTCAGGTTTCTGAGGAGGCAGCGCCACCCAGCTGCCTCTGGTCTACCTGAGTGGGTCTGAGAAAAACTAGAAGAGAATCCAAAAACCATTGTAGGTAGAGACTACAGCGTTTATACAAGGTTGATGATACCAGCACAGAGAAACCAAGGATCTGGCTTCTTTGGCCTGTGAGTCTACACTTTTGCCCTTCTGGTTATAGAAGCTAATAGGGAAGTGGCTGGTTAATGATCCCGAGTCATACAGTGGCAAAGTTTGAGCCAAACACAAATGATAAAAGGAATATGGGCTTGGAGCTGAGTGACAGGCACTGAGCATCCACAGTCGCTAGCTATCACTGGTCCCATATCTGTAAACAGGGGATAATACCTATTCCAACAGACTCTCTTATGAAATGACCAATACATTTCTTGAGATTGATTTCAAGTGCTCTAAAGGCAGGCCTTTGAGTCTCTTGTTACGCTGTTTGCTGTTTACTTGCTGTATGATCCACTGCCTCTGCTCATTTCCCAGTGGGACTTGGGTGTCAGGATTGCTGAGGGATTATCATACCATCTGGGAAGCTGTCCTTTCTAAGCCCCATGTGTTGAGCAGGCTTAGGCCTCAACATTTGCCCTGAGTGGAGATGGGTTCCTTCTCCCCAGAGAGATTTAATTAGTTGCTTGTCAGAACAGTGCAGATGGATGAAATGCCTGTCTTAGATCTGGATCTCTGGTTGCTCTGATGTGGGATTCTCAGTTTATTTCATTTGTCTTTCTGCTTCCTCTTCTTCTCAAAATAAATCCCCTCTCCTTTTCCTTCTCTCATCTCCTTCTGTCCTCTGACAAGATAAAATACCCCTCACTGAGTTAGCAAAATTGATTCTCCCCGGCAACTGCCTTGAGCTCAGGAGTCCTGTGGAATACCTCCCCAGGATAGACAACTTTGTGGGCCAAGACTGGTCAGCAGCCCCAGCATGAAGTATATGGAGGTAAATTTTAAAGCAGGCACAGCCATTGTAGGCTTCAAGTCTCAGCTTAATATTTAGAAGCTCTTTCGCCTCCATGACCCTCACTTTTGTCTTCTAGAAAATGACTATACTAGTTATACAATATAGAAAAAGAAAAACTTTGTAACCCTGAACACTCAGCATCCCTTTTTAAGTTCTCCAGGAAGTGACTGGAATCATTGCTCTCTTGACACAGCATTTTTTTCTTTATGAGTTATTGATAAGATCAGGCTAAAATTTATTAATTTATGTATATCACAAATATTTACTGCTCCCCTACAAATGCTAGATACTGTGCAAACAACTGATGAAGAAAATTAGCATGCTTCAAAACCCGACCTCGTACAAATGACTTTTCTGTCTTTAAGGTGCTAACAGTTTGGGGAGCAGGCAAAGAAAAGGCTGGCCATCAACACAAGCTTAAAACACAGTGTGGTAGATATTGTCATGGCACTGTGGCCAGTGCTACCCAGAGGCCCACTAGCAGACAGATGGAGACCCAAACCAGGATTTTGGGGATAGAGAAAGAGGTCACTCATAACCTCATTGCCTGTGTGAGATAGCCTTGAAAAATATGAGTGTGATTTATGGTGGCATGAATGTATGCTATAGGGAATGAAATGTACGGGGTCCCAGGAAGAGATCTGTAAAAGATAAAGTATGGTATGTTCAGGAACCTGAAGGCACCAAGCTAATCAAACGGAAAAGCCAGAAGTCAGCTAGAGCCATATTTTCAGAACCTTATGGAGCAAGTGCAGGGCCTTCCAAAGGTGCCACCTGGTTCTCACATCACACCTCATTTATTTGGTGGCATTTATCTGAACAATAACGGAGTGTCTCCCCTCTTCCTAAGCCACCCCTGATTTTGTTGAGAGATGCAATACACCCAGACTAAAAACCGTACTTTCTAGTCTCCCGTACAGATACAACAATGTATAGCTTAATAGAACTCCCAGGCAGCTTAGTGTATACTGGCGAAAGAGTAGGTGAGATTAAAACATGGATACATGTGAAGGTTCGTGAACCCCTTCAAATAGGTCAGGGAATATAAAGATAATTTGAAACTCTGAGGGAGCTAGAGACATGATATCTACTGCAGTATAGAGCCTAGAATAGATAATTGATTGAAAAGCATTTTTTATAAGAACAGTAGTTAAAGGAAAGAACTCAGAATAATAAGATGCAAGAGATACAAGTTCAGGTCCTAGTTCTAAAAGGCCTAATTGCCATTCTGGATAAAATGTTGTCCTGGCTAGTTTTGTGTGTCAACTTGACACAAGCTGAAGTTATCACAGACAAAGGAGTTTCAGTTGAGAAAACGCATCCATGAGATCCAACGGTAAGGCATTTTCTCAATTAGTGATCAAGGGGGGAGGGCCCCTTGTGAGTGGTACCATCTGTGGGCTGATAGTCTGGGGTTCTATAAGCAGGCTGAGCAAGCCAAGAGAAGCAAGCAAGCCAGTAAGCAGCATTCATCCATGCTTCTGCATCAGCTTCTGCTCCTTGACCTGCTTGAGTTCCAGTCCTGACTTCCTTTCGTGATGAACAGCAGCATGAAAGTGTAAGCTTAATCTTGGTCATGATGTTTGTGCAGGAATAGAAACCCTGACTAAGACAGATGTTAACTATCAACCAAGACTGTCCCTGTAAAAAATAGAAACAAGACCTCTTCCACAGAGACATTGTGATCATTCAATAAACTACAGTAGAGATAGTAGATGGCATTCACTGCTTCCTGTGTGCCCAGAAGTTTTAGACATTTTATAAGTATCATTTCATTTATGACATAAAATTTAACAGTAACCTAATAGGGCTCCTATTTATAGATGAAACAAAATGGAAAGCTTAGCAGACTTTTTCTGTGTCATACAGCTTCTAGACAATGCATTTGAATTAGGACTGAGCTCATCACATGGAAAACATTTTGATACAGTGTAAAGTATATGGATCTGCATAGAAGAGTGGGAAACCTTTTACATTTACATGCTACCATTAAAGTAAAAAATATATGCTAAGCATCGACCTTGCATTCTATAATGTTTGGTATTTCCTTAAAGATGTCATTGGTTGTCTCTGAAAGTCTCATATGGTTTGAAAATCATTATTCCTTGCACATAATTCTTCATTTGTCTCTGAATGCCTTTAATATCATGCTTTTCTTTAAAGTTCTACAATGTTGGTAAAGGGTTAGGTGTTTTGCTCTTTCTTCTCTGAATCCAACACATCTGAGGATTCAGGAAATGTCAAAGGCTTACGTGATCTCTGAACTCTTCATCCCTCTTGGGAATCCTTTGACTTTATGATGGACTGCCTCTCTAGTGTGCAGATGTTTCCACTACTCCTGTCTCTGCCATGGAGAGGCTTAATTAGTTATATTTCCATTTAAGCTTACAGATCCCTTCTTCAGATGTGTATCCCCTTTAAAACAAAATGCCCTTGTTTGATGTGGGAAGGTTTTGATATGGGAGGGTCTCTGTGGGCATATTTGCCCCTGGGCTAGTGGTCCTGGGAGCTGTAAGAAAGCAGGCTAAGTGAACTATGAGGAGCAAGCAAGTCAGTAGCACTCCTCCATGGCCTCTGCATCAGCTCTTGTTGCCAGGTTCCTGTGATGTTTGAGCTCCTGCTATGACTTTGCTCAGTAATAGACTGTAACATGGAAGTGTGAACAAAATCAACCTGTTCCTCCCCAGGTTGTTTAGGGCAATGGTGTTAATGACAGCAATAGAAAACATAGCTAAGGCATTCTTTGATCCTTATGTATAAGGGCTTCATTGTAGATGTATGAAGCAGGATTGAGCAACTCTTCTCTACATATTGACCAGTTATTGGCTGTAATAGTCTCAACCTACTGAGAAAAAAAAAAAAAGAAGAAGAAGAAGAAAAGAATGCTTCTTTGATGATGGGTAAGGGCTATACTCATCTGTGTGCTTGAAGATCCATATTTAGTATATAATTAAAAATTATACTGGCTTAGGAAAGTGGCAGTCATAGGTGATCCTCTAGCATCTACAGGTAGTTGGCTAGTTTTTAGTACCAGGCATAATTCTCTCCTATTGAGTGGGCCTTAATCCAATGATATTGCATTACCTCTAAGTTGGAAGTTTCTTTTGCAGCATTGAAGATAGCTTGTGGAGCTGGATACTGCAGTCTACAGGCTTTACGGCTAGATAGGACTATTGCTTGCTTTTCTCCCTTGCCATCTTTCATAAAAATTTATATATGAATTACATATGTGGAGAGAGAAAGGGTTAGTCACATTAACACATGGAGTGATAATGTTCCCCTCAAAAGTCATAAACTAGCTAGCAAAATCCTAAGCCAAGCAGGAGAAACCTTCCTTGGAGTAGTTGGTCAATATAAGCTATTGTCTTTGTCCTTGATTGCCTTAAGAACTTGGAAGTAATACTCTGTTGCTGAAGACAGCACACACCACACACCACACAACCATGTATACTTTAGACACTTAGGACACACTATATAACGTTAGGACTTGGAAAAATCAAGCTGAAATTGACCTGAGAGTCTCCTCCCTGAGAGCTGGCTCTCAGAACCTGAAGAGATATGGAGATCTCATCACATTAAGTACCTTGACTTTATCTGAGCATTTGTTTTGTTTTGTGAAGTTTTAAGGGACTTGATGTATTAAATATGCCTGTTCAATCTTGTGAACTCACATCAAATGGAATTTTTCCTGAAAAATCCTAATGATCCCCGGTCCTTTGTTTTGCCTTGTGGTAGATAACCCAGTGGTGCCAGCCATTGTCCTGTCCATTGCTAATGTTAATGCTTTTCTTTAGAAATTCCTAGAGATACAAATAACACCCAAATGTGTGAGGGTTTGTCCCATGTTTTCCATTATGAAGGGACTTCCCCCATAACATTCCATCGAACATAGACCAAGTTAAAAAAATCTTTATATCATCACCTTGTGTTTATGATATAAATCTTTCTAGCTTAATTTTGTCTCCTCCTAGAGACCAAGTTTACATGGAAGCCTCTGTTCCATCTCTCCCGTTTTAGTGTGAATAAAAGGACCTCTTCATTCTACTCAACTCATCAGGATTAACATCAATTATTTTATACTTGTAGTAATTTGACCTCCAAGTGAACTCTGCATAACGGAAATTCTATGTAAATTCTAACAAAACTGGTTTGTTCCTTCTTATATCACTAGATGATTGAGGAAATAATTAGCAAATTATACAAATTATAGAGTAATTTGTATACTTTACTTAATTTTGAATTTAAGATGTAATTTATGGCCACCTATTTCTTAATCAATTCTAACTGCAACTCCACCACTAACCTGTTGTATACTAAATAAAGCAAATAAAATTAATGTGCCTCAATTTTCTCATTTGAGAAATGACCCTAATAATACTATTAGATGTAGCCTTTGGAAAATTTAATAAGTTGATACATGTAAAGCATTTATACAATCTCCTAGATTTATGTACTGAATAATTTATTTCTCATTATTATTACTTTTGAATAGTAATAACTTTATTACTTACAAATAGTTATCTGTAGAATGGTAAAGTCATTTCTTTGTTTTTGAAGAAGTATGCATTGCTGTGACTTTGTGATCATTTTTATAACAGAAATAAATTATTTTCTTCAGTTTTTTCTACAATAATTCCCTCTGTAAAACATTTTAAAATGTTGTCAAGAGTTTAAGCCACCTTTATCAGTTTGATAATATGTTAAGAAATGGGATTAGTTTTTCCTTTTGTTATTTTGATATTCTCATTCATTCTTTGAGACTATCGCAGGTGTATCATTTTGACCAGTTGCACTCCTTACAGCCTCCCTCCAGCTTCTTTTGGACCCTTTCCAACCAAGTCCCCTCCTGATTTCATTTCCTGTTTTATTTTTAATCCCACAGATTCTAAGGAGAGTTGTTGATATCACTGGGACATTCACCAGAACATAGGCATCCAACCAGAGGCCACACACCTGAGGGACTCTTCCTCTCCTAGTAGCCACCAATGGCCAGTGGCTTGCCAGGGACAGGCTGTGTGCCCTCCTCTATCCAGGCTGGACAACTCACTAACTTGATCTGCAGGTAACCACAAGTGCCAGAGTTTCTGAGTGCTGTGGCCCTGTCATGTCAAGAAGACACTTGTTTTACTCTGGTCATCCCTGAATTCGGGTCTGTGAAGACTTTCTACCACCTTTTTATGATAGTCCCTGAACCTTGCAATGGAAAGATATATATAGATATTCCTTTAGGACTGAGCACACCACATAGACAAATTTTCTCTGCATTTTGAATACTGCTAGATTTTCTTTATTCTTTGATTCGTTTTGAGTCTCTGTGTTAACAGAGCCACTTACTGCTGAAGAAGTTTCTCTGGTAATGGCTGAGAGTTATACTAATAGAAGGCAGGTTGATACCATATCTACATATCCACTTTGTAAAATAATAATTCTAGATTCTCCCTTAGGGCC
>JADRCH010000167.1:2075955-2094849 GCA_019843965.1 Rhynchomys soricoides | reverse complement strand
ATAATAATTCTAGATTCTCCCTTAGGGCCTATGAGCTTCCTGGTCATGGGTTCCTGACCAGGGTTACAAGAGAACTAGAGCAGGCCTTAAAGTCAATTAAATGATAGTTAGTTAACCGTGTAACTTTCATGACACTAGGGAATAGGATTGCTTTTATAATTTTTTAGGTATACTGGTTTTTCTGCCTTTAATAGGATACCTTTTATGGTGTGTGTGTGTGTGTGTGTGTGTGTGTGTGTGTGTGTAGTATATATTTGTCTTGCAGTCTACAATTTCATGTGTTTATGGTTATATTATATTAACTTATATAATACGATTTCCATTCAGTTATAGAACGCGCTTGGAGCCAGTCCCCTCACGCCTATTATCACTTTCCTCCCTCCCTCTTCCATTAGTTCTCCTTGTTCCCCTTCTCTTTGTTCCCGTTCTCAAGTCATTTTTAACACATGGTTTCATGCATCCAGAGAACCTAGAATCAACAAATGAGAGGAAATTCTCAATATTTGCCTTTCTGAGACTGACTTAGTTCAGATAATAAGATCATCTCCAGTCCATTTTCCTATAAATACCACAATTTCATTCATATTCATGACTGGAAAACTCCATTGTGAATATAAACCATTTTTTATCCACTGCTCAGTTGATGAGCATACAAGTCAATTCCGTAACTTAGCTAATGTGAACAGTGCTGCAATAAACACTGATGTGTGGTGTCTCTGAGTATGCATGCATGGAGTTGGGGGAGGGGGAGAGGGAGAGGGAGGGAGAGGGGTGTACTGCAGTGGTGGATCTGGGCTACATGATAGTTCTACTTTTAGTTTTGGGGGGGACTCTCTCAGTTCATTTTCATTTGAAGCACTTTGATTATTTTGAGGATGCTATCTAAATGGAATCATACAGTAGCAAGCAATGTGAAGTTGTTTTCATAAATGGATAATTTTTATTACTTTTTAATTATTGAATTGTGTCTAATTACCAGAATTTAATCATCCAACTACTTAGGAACATTTCCGGTGTTTCACTATCATGAATGGACTTGCCATGGACATGTTTTTATGTGCAGATATTTTTTACAAATTTAACTATTTTCTGGAACAAAATACCCAAGAATATTATTATAATTTCAATACAACCACCATTGTAAGAGAGATTGTAATTTTCATGAATATATATGTAATTGTATGAATATATATAATTTCATAAAATATATATTTAATTTCCTTTTAATTACTCAATCTATGAAAATACAGAATCTTTCAGGTGTTGAGATATTCTACACTTTTATCACACTATATGTTACAAAATTCTGTGAGGATATGTTAATACCCAGCTAACTAAGGAATTTAAAGGAGTGGGTTATATGATTGTGTAATTTTAGCTCAATAAAGATGTCATTTTAAAAGGTTATTACAAGAGAAGACCTAACTGTATTACAAAATAGATCTCATTCCTTTAAAAACCTTGCAATGTAGTAAGAATTTTACCATGTGACATGCATTCTCTACAAGGCTTTATATACATCGATATATGTATCTATACATCCATTATATGTAATTCAGTCATCATAAACACTGTCACACTGGGTCACAGCATATATTATTAACCATGGTGATGTTTCAGCACCAAACTACTTGCATTCAAACCTCAACTCATCACTCATGTGCTTATCACTTAATCAATGAAGACCTCCAGATCTCGTTCTGTAAATAAGAATTTTGAGATTGCTGTTCTGTGGGAGGGTCCGTGAAATACTGCCTGTGAAGCACTTAGAACACTGTGTCATGCCATTATCATTATTAACTTTACGAAGACATTTTCCTTTCAGCAGTTCGTAATTGAATGGTAATATTGTTATGAGAGAGTGAGCCATGAGTGTGAATAAAAGATGAGACTTACACTGTACGCATGAAGAGCCAGAGAAGCAGCTGACCCTTAGAGATCCTACTACACACAGATACTGTGTTACTGCACACAGATTTATACATTTCCTCCACACAAAGTCACACGATAAGTCTGCTCTTTATCCTCATCTTACAAGAGAAGAAACAATCGCAAATGAGTGAGGAAACCTCCCAGTTTCAAGCAGCAAGTGTTTGATGTACCCAAATGGGCAATTAGATCCTTCTGCTCTCTGGAGTCCATGGCTTTCCTCTTCCATACACAAAAGGGACTGATATGAGACTCATCTTAAAACATTGTAATTAACGTGATATTAAAATTTTAAAACTTTTCTTCCCTCTTTATTTGGGAAATATACATTAACACTTCAACTATTTTGTTTAGAATATAATCTGTAATAAAAAGAAATGTTAGCTGTACATCTGGCACACACATGCCGTGGCAGCACATGGAAAGTGGAGGAGAGGGTTGTGAGTTCAGTATCATTCTTAGTTACAAAGCAGATCTATGATTGGCTGCCACTCACAGGGGGGGGGGGGCAATGGGGGAGATCCCTAATGCAGTCATTGCAAAAGAGCCCAAGGATTTGCAACTGTTTAGAAGTTGAATCACAAGTTGCAAATAGGTAAGTCCAGAGTGGGAAAACTTGATTTTTCAGAGTGTCCAGAAAGAAACAAAGAAATATTTTTAGATATTAAAAGAAAACAGTATTTCATGCCAAGCTCAATTCAGACATAAACAGAATAAAGAGACTTCCAAATTAAGAGTCAGAAGAGAGAATGAATTGCAATGATACGACATGCAACCATTTCTGAAGCTTCATCACCGCTGAGTTCATCTTTGTGTTCTTTCTTTTTCTTCTTCAATCTCTCTCTCTCTCTCTCTCTCTCTCTCTCTCTCTCTCTCTCTCAACTGCCAAGTGCTGAAATAGAGGCAAAAGGGGGGCTTTAAGAGCAGCCAATTTTTTGAGAAAGACAACAAAGGAAAGTTGTTTCCTTTGTAGTGAGCCTCAAAGTCATGCATCCCATGCCTCCTCAGGTTTACGGAAAAACTTGGCTACAAGTCTCTTCTGGAAGGAAAACTCAAGGGTTCGGAAACTTGTTTGGAAAATGAGATCTTTCTGATCCTGGAGTCATGTGGGCGGCCGAATCCCACTACTCAGTCTCACTGGAGACGGACATTAAGAATGAGGAGCTCTGGAAGACAGCCCACTAGATTAGTCTCAGAGCTCTAAGTGCCCTGCCTCATGTGTTGGCATGCTGTGATTTATCTTAGTTTATTTTATTGTGAGCAGTAACAACAGGGTCTGTTTCCCATTTGGTTAAAAGGAAAACGTCTTAGGTTATACCAGAGGCTTCTCTCAACCATGAGAAGTGACCTTAAAATTGGCTGAGATACTCAATGAGAAGGACACACTGTAATCTGCCAGTTCCGGGAGGATGCTGCAGAGACCAGCTTCAGATGTGTCTCATTTTACATTGCTAGTAATGGCTTGGAAAGAGGCCATAGACCTATTAGGGTAATTATATCCACAGATGAAGGTAAATAAGATGGTGTGATAGACACCAATGGGGAAGAGACAGTGCAGAGCAAGCTATGGAGGTAAGAAATGTTGTCAGTCTCTCTCTCTCTCTCTCTCTCTCTCTCTCTCTTCCTCCCTCTCTCTCTCTCTCTCTTCCTCCCTCTCTCATTTCTTTTTTCTTTCTTTCTTCAATTCTTTCATCCTTTTCTTTCTTCTACTTTTCTTTCTTTCTTCCTATTTTCTTTTATTGGAAAGTGGTTTTTTCATACAATATATTCTGATTGTGTTTCCCTTCCCTTGGCTACTCTGAGTCCCTCCCCACCTCGCCTCCCATCTGGATCCATACCCTTTCTGTCTCCAGCCAGAAAACAAGCAAGCAGCTAAAGAATAATAATTTTTAAAATGAGATTGAAAAAAAAAAACCCCAAACAAATCAGAAGAAGACAAAACAAACAAACAAAGGGAATCAGTTTCATTCTTCTTACCAGTAGGCTCCTGCTTGGAAAGCAGCAGTGGTAAATAGGCGTTTGAGCAAGTATTAGCCCCAGACATGCTTGTAGCACAATGGGGTGAAGAATACTAAAAGTCGGTGTTCACGTATTGTTCTTGGTTTTGGAGATATAGTTTTCTAAGCACATTCATTTCCATGATCTCATTTGATCAGGAGGCCAGAGAGGTCAAAGGAAAAGAATGAACTCTTAGTTGAAGAAATAACTTCATTACAAGCTAAGTAGGATTGCTTAAAATGAAAGGTTTTGATAGCATAACACAGGCCTAAAATCTGAATTGCTCAACTCCCCATTCTTTTCTCCATAGCTTGCCACTGAGCCCTGGATCTCCCCACAGTGATACAGCACTGAGCTCTTTCTGGTGGTGTGCGGAGTTTTATTTCCTGTTAAGCTGAGTTTGGTATTACTGTACTCTTGAGTGTGGCAGGAATGAATTCTCACCTTCATCCCACCCATCTTACTGGGATGAAGCAAGGCAACATTGTTAGCATTCTGTCTAAACTTCACCCCACAGGTAGGTTACCAGGCAACAGCCAGGTATGCTCCTCCCCACAGTTACCCGGCAACAGCCAGGTAGGCCTGACATACTATAAAAGGGGCTGCTTGCCCCTTTCTCTCTCTCTCTCTCTCTCTCTCTCTCTCTCTCTTGCTTTCTTGCCTCTTGCTTCTCTCTTGCCCTCTTGGGTTCTTCCCTTACTCCCTCCCTTCCCTATTCCTTTCCCCCTCTCTCCATGTGTTCATGGCGGGTCTCTACTTCTCTAGACTCTACCTCTCTCTGCCTTTCTCTCCCTCTACTATCTCCTTAACTCTCCTCCCATGCCCTGAGTAAACTCTATTCTATTCTATACTATACCGTTGTGCGGCTGGTCCCTCAGGGGGAAGGGATGCCTTGGCATGGGCCCTGATAGCCTTTGAGTCTGAAGCTCAAGCCTTATAATGATGCTTCTAACTGGAGTAGCAAGGGGTGGAAATCCATGGACCTTTTCCAGTCCCATGCTGTCAGGCTAAGTGAGTGGCTCACTAACATCATATAGGATCAATCTCTTTCAAAATCTAAAAGATGAACAATTCTACAGAAAGCAGATAGTGAGAGATGAAGGCCATGAAGCCTAAGAGGGCCCAGGCAGAGAGAGAAAGACTGTTTATTATAATTTCTCTCCTAGAAACCATTCATGGCAAACAGGCACTTTTAAGCATTCTTTTAATCTTTGGAAAATTAATTTTCTTATGTTCTTGTTAGAGCATTCCTCTCTTAAGAATGGCCCTGACATTTTGTCCTCTAGGTAACAATGTGTGAGTGTCTACATCCACCTATTTCTTCTTTTCTATGGAGAGCAGATTAAAAATGAGTGCGAAGTGTCTGAATTCTGACAATAACATCTCGGTGTTTTGATGTGGGTTCATGTATGCATGTGTGCATACATGTGGGGTGTGTGTGTGTGTGTGTGTGTGTGTGTGTGTGTGGTGTGTGTAAAGTGCTTGCAAGGTTATAGTGCCTCTATTTTCCCTGGTAAATGTTTGTTGGTCTATATGGTAAGTGCCTGACAACTGTGCCTGTATAATGACTCTTTATTCCTGCTCCCTAAGAGATTACCCATTAACTGACGAGAATGCAACCAATCACATTCCTTACAGCTAGGCATTGGAGCCAAGAGATGCTTATTTTATTTTTTCAGGATGTGACTGGAATGAAGAAACACACATAGTTGTCCAGTGAGAAGGGGAAGGAGAGAAGAACTGTAGATAATACAAACACAGGAGCAGAGAGCATGATGAGAGCGCCTCCGACCGTGAAGGTCATACGGAGTCTGGCAGATACTGAGTTCATCTTGGTTGCTACCCATGCTTGCATCTTTCCCTATGGCCTGCTCTTTTTTTTTTTTTTTTTTTTTCATTGTCTGAGATTGTTACTTTTAGCTTTTTATAACAAGGTTTTGTCATTAAAACAACAGATTAATTAACCCACTGTTTCTACACAAGTAAGTCCATACAAAATATTTTTTAGATCTACAGACATGGCTCATTGGCTAGGTCTGCTTACTACACAAGAATGAGGGGGCCTGAGTTTAGACTCCCAGGACCTACATTAAAAGTTGTGTGTAATCATCCACATACTCATAACCCCAGTGCTGTGGGGTGGGGGATAGGAGACAGGAGGATCCTTGGGGCTTGCTGATTCCAGACCTCTCTGGGTTCATCGAGAGATCTTGTCTCAAAGGAATAAGGCAGAGTGATAAAACAGGACCCTGATAACCTCTTCTGGTATTCACATGTATGTATCCCATTTATACACACACACACACACACACACACACACACACACACACAAAGCTTTCCTAAGTCAGAAATCAACTAAGTTATATATGAATATATTTAAGTTTATGTATGTGGGTATATATGTATTCATTCTTGCACAAAAGCACTATGCATTTATACTTATTCACATTGGTGAAAACATTAATATATTAGATTCTATAGTACACACAGGACTAGACTGATGTATAAACAGACTATCAATGCCCAAGGAGTCCAAAGAAGATGCTTATAAAAACATATAACAGCATACCTTACGATTGTAGTACTGGAGGTCAACAGCAGCTCTGGAAATCACTGTGGGCCCTGCAGATAAGATGAAATGCTTTACAGAAGAGATATGCTGGAGCTGAGACTTAAAGTTCATTTGGCATTTTCAACATCAATGGTGATAATCATTCCAGGGGAAGGCTATGATTTGAGCAAGTATCTGAACGAGAACAGCAGGATGTGGAATGGGAGCTTGAAGTTCCTGTGGTTGCTGGAAGACAGCACACACTTCAAGAGTGGAGGGATAAAGCTTCAGAAATGAGTGTAGGTCATACATGAAAACTCATATATCATATTAAGAACCTTGGACTTTACCCCCAGAGAGCTGACACAGGAGTGAGTTGGGATGAGCCTTTTATGATAAGATCTTGTACAGATTTCCTCTGAGTTGATTCAGCCAAGCGAGGAGGGATGTCACCAGCTGAATTTTACAGGAAAGGGATGCAAGGGAAAGTTCTGGAATTTATCATAGACTTGTTGGGTGTTCCGAGTTCTTTTGGAAGCAAAAGGCACTACTTGAGAGTGCTTTAAAATGACGTCAATGTAAGGAAATGAAAGAAAAAGATGAAGGCAGAATTACGTAAGGGTAGAATGGAGCCTCGGCTGGTCTTGCGGGGGATTAAGAAAAGAGGAGATCCTTGTAGTCAAAAGCTAGCCCTTTATTCTCCAAGGAAGATCTGAGCACTGGACCATGAGGCTCACCAGGTTGGAATTAGGGTCCATGTATTCATTCCGGTGAGCACTTCATAGGTAGTTATATGAATGGGACTGAAGCTCCTGGAAGACAGATGTTCTGATTGAAATATTATATCAGTGATGATGAGAGACTGTGTGGCCTTAGGGATTCATGTATCCTTTGAGGACCTAAGTAAAAAGCAGAGCCCTCTCTGTCCCCTTAATGGAGCTAAAAAATATATATTTGATTTTTCCTATTTAAGATCACTATTTAAGATACTATACCTTGAACAACATCATGCGATGCTTTAATTATTTAAATTAGTTAGTTAGTTTCTGGAAGCATCCACAAGATGTCAGAACCCATCCTTTAATTTATCTACATTTTACAGCATGTATACATAGAAATTAAACAGGGATCTCTGTGATTAGCAGAGTCTGAGCTCCACGGTGGGAACCATGTGTCCCCATAATGATGTCCCAACAAAGGCAACAAAGGGCTTCTTGCCAGGAAGGGAGTAACACAAAGAGGCTCTGTCCAGGAACTTTATCGAAACCATCCCATGGCATCTTTCAGTGATGTAGTGTGTTGCTGGGAAAGATGAATTTTGGCACTGCGCAGACAGATCCAGACTCTGGACTATAAGTCTGAACCACAGGTTGTTTGATTAAAAGTGGCCCAGAAGTCATAAGAGCTTACTACCTGCTTTTAATGGTAGGTTATTGACTACCTCAGTCATTTTGTTTTTCAGTTTTATTGGTGTAATAGAAAAGAGAAAGTCTCCACATTATGCTAATTGTCTGGTTATTTTCTTTCTTTTTTAAAAAATAAATTTTATATTTTATGTGAATACTCTTGGCTCTGTCCATCAGGCTCCTCTTTCTTCTCTCTGTCTCTGTCTCTCTGTCTCTCTGTCTCTCTCTCTCTCTCTCTCTCTCTCTCTCTCTCTCTCTCTCTCGGCATTTGTATGCTACATACATGTTTGTGTACAAATGTGTGTGAATGCACATGTAGCCTAGGACATTCCACGTCTTCCTGTCTTCCTCCATCTCTCCACACTTTATTTACTGAGGTGGGGTCTCTCACTAAACCCAGATCTTATCAGTTCAGCTAGACGGCCTGGCCAACGAGCTCCAGGGATCTGCTTGGCTCCACTTCCCCAGCCCTGGTGTTACAGCTGTGCATTGCTGTACCCGGCTTCCTTACTAGTTACAGAACTCTGTTAACAAGTCCTGGAAAAGGAGTCATCCAAGAGTTAGGAAGTTAAATTGACTTTCTACGGCAAGCGGTGTTTCTGTCTTTATCTGAGGAGAATCTTTTGTAACACGCATTCTGATTATCTGGTTTCTTCTTGAAAACTTTCAGAGTTAAAATGTGTTTACATAACTTGGACCTACTTTAAATAAAATAAAACCACTTTCAACGGTACAGAAAGTGGTCTGAATTCAGAGATGTGTAAAGAGAGACTCAGCTTTATGGTAGCAAACTAGTAAGTATAGATTCAACTTACATTTTGTTGTAAATGTACAAATACTCATTGACTTTCCAATTATCTTTCTAAACAAAGGAAAGCTGCCAATCAGTCTAGAGCACAGTGATCATGAAATTGCATGATGGTGTTTTCTTCTAAAAGAAATATTACATCTGTGTCTGTATCTCTACGTGTATCTGTACACAAGAGTGTGGGTGTCCAGACATGCCAGAAACAGGTATTGGATCCCCTAGAGCTGGAATTACAGGTGGTGTGGACACTAGGACCCAAACTTAGATCTCTACAAAAACAGCAAGTGTTCTTAACTTCTGAGCCATTGATCCAGTCAAGAATGTATTTATTCATGTGTGTGTGTGTGTGTGTGTGTATGTTGGGGGTCAGGGTGTAAGAAGGCAACTTAGCTACTTGAAGGAATCTGTTCCCTCCTTCCACCCTGTGGATCCTGGGGACAGAATTCAGGTCGTCAGGCTTGGTAGCAAGGAACCTTTTCTTTCAAGCCATCTCACCAGCCCTGTAGCAGTGCTTTTTCAAAGCTATCACACAAGCGATTTGCAAAGCGTTTGCTTAGGAAAGAAATGTAAAGTCATGAAATGAATTTTAATTTTAATGAAAGCTGAGTTAAAGTGATGTGGCTGTTATGAAAATCAGAGATGCGTAAAGAGAAACTCAGCTTGACAGTTGCAAAATAGTAAGTATAGATTCAACTTAAATTTTGTAGTAAATGTATTTACACTCATTGACTTCCCAACCTCACTCTAAGCCAGCAAGGAGCCCGTTAAAACCCTCAGAACCATCATCCTATAGAGCATCTTTTATGCACCGTTTCCCTTTATGCTGGGAGTACCCTGGCTGCTGTGTGGATATTAGTATCCCTCCAAACTCTACCAGTGCGATCCCTGCACTCCATGTGACAGTAGTCAAAGCTGGGGCCTTAGAGAAAATTATTAAACTAGGAGGGTTCTCACATAAGGGCACGTACGTGGTTAGTGCCTTGTCAAAAGAGGTGAGCTAGTGGCCCTGCCTATTCCAGCCTAGAAGGACGCAGGAAAGGGCTCTTACCAACACAGACTGGGAGATTATATTTATTTTTGACATCTGGCCTTAAGAAACATGAGAAAATTCTGTTGTTCATAAATCACCCAATATAAGATATTTTTAACAGCAGCTGAAATAAACTGAGATAATCCCCATGGAAGGTTGAAGCAAATCAATTGTTCTTATTGTCAAACAATTGCTTCTATTGTCAATGGCCCTGGGTGTGGTTTAGAGATCATTGTAAAGGTTTTGTAGCTCTCAGATAGCAGAAATCCAGCCTGGTTACTTTTTACAATATATAGTGATGCTCTGTACTCCAGACACAGAAAGTCCTTATCACAGCATGTGGCTCTGAGGACAGATTAAGATTTGCCTGAGTCCAGGAAGGGCTGGGGTCTATTTTCTATTCACTCACTATTGCTGAGGCTCTCAAGCCTATTCTCTTAGTTATAGCTTCTGTATTAGCTATTGTTCTGTTGTGAAAAAAGAAAACAACAACACTGACCAAGGCAACTTATAGAAATTAAAGGTTCATTTGGCTGACTCCTCCAGAGGGACAAGAGTCTGTCTCAGTGTGGAGGTAAGGTGACAAGCAGCTGTAGTGGCAGGAGCAGGAGGCTGAGAGATCACATTTCAACCCCAAACACAAAGCAGAATAGCAAACTGAAACTGGGGCAGGGTTATAAATTCCCAAAGCCACCCATCCCCTCCCTAGCAATATGCTTTCTGCAGCAAAGATACACCTCCTAAGCCTCCTCAGACAGCATCACCCACTGAGAACCAAGGATGCAAATGTCTAAGCCTAGGGAGCCATCTCTCATTCAAACCACCGTACCTCAATGAAATAACTAACTTTGTACATTGTCTGCTCCTTTTAAATGACACAACAGCACATCTTTCTGGTTCTCCACACCTGGTGTCTCATGCCTACATCAACATACCTACTCAGCTATTCCACCCATTTTACAGATGAGACAAGTAAGTTTATAAGACTTTTCAGGTTGTTGATTCCAATGGCAAAATGTTGAGAACAATTTAGAAACATGTCCTGGGTTTTGCCACTGGTGTCCATATCATTAAGGAAAAAGTAGTGAGTACATCTTTAAAACTGCCGTAGCGCTCTACTTAGGACCCTGTTATCTGATATTGGGTATCTTAAATACGGAAAAGTCTCTATGGAGATCAGAACATGGAGGAAGCTAATTCATTAATGAAGTAATCATATATTAATAAAACATGTATGCATAAAAGAGGCCTGATTTTCAGTCCGTGCTCCCTAGAAATTTTCTTAGCATCACCTGTCTCTGGAGTAACTGTTTTTTCCCTTCTGCGTCTCTGAAGATAGGGAGCCAGAGGCTGACAGGGCTTTTAGCACTACAGCATTTACTGTAGCTGAGTACAGGAAATGAGAGAAAAAAACACAGAGCCTAAGTTCCTTCCTGGAGACAGATAAGAAATCTGGAGTCGAGAACTGGAGCTGCAGCTGTGTGCTTTGCCTGACCTGCTATTCTGAGTCTCCACTCAGGAGTGACACTCATGGCCTTCCTCTGGAGGTGCACTGTTGTGTGTGCTGAGGGTGGAGGGATCTGAATCTACTCATCAGATTCCAGTCACCCTCTTGAATTCACTCAATGAAGCACTCAGCAGCTCCTGCACACCTTATGAAATAGACAGTTAAAAGACAGCATCCTTTAGACATTCAGTCTTGTGATGGAGGGCTCCCATGTGTACAGTGGTGGCCTGGGGAGGAGGCAGCACCATGCAGACAACTTGCTTCTCCCCTGAGTTTAAAGGAGCATTTGCAACAGAACAATATGGGGTCTACAAATGGTCTGATGCCAGAAATTCAAATGACTGCAAACCAGGCAGGTGGTGTAAAGAAATGGAAGCCAAAGCTTTGTAAAGAAACCAGCATCAGAAATTGCAGTTAATTGAAGATATGCTACACCAGATGGCAGGGAGGGTTGGCACGTAGTGTATGGGTGCTAATTTATCAGTGAGATCAAAGTTGCCAGGTTCCTACATTTTTTATATCTCTAAATACTACGGGAGGTACAACATACCTCTTGTACCAGTACTAGGGAGGCTGAAGCAGGAGGATTGTGAGTTTGGGACTAGCCTGGACTGCATAGAGATTTTACATCAAAGAAAACAAAAATTCAAAATAAATAAGAAATATAAATCTGAATATAAAATGTATAAATTTTAAAACACTGCTAAAAAAATTAAACTGTGTCATTCCGATGTTTTCTGATGTCAATCTGCTGTGGAGTTGGATTTTCTAGGAAGCAGATTCTGAAGACCATATTCAAAAGTTGATTAGGGGGTCTTCCTGGAGTCACACTCTGTTGAAAGGCAGAGGAAGGAAGGGAAGAGCGACTGGGCAGAGGGACAAGTTGAGCCTTAATGCATTTTAACTAAAAGCTTCCTCTGAAGAGACAGGCAGGCCTAAAACTGGAATAGAGTGGAGGCGCCGCCCCTGCTGTGCTTACATTAGTCAGTCCTTGGAATAGGCTGCCTTTGATAAGCAATTCTTAAATGACTTACACAGGCCACTTTCCAGAAAGGGTTGACAGCTGACTGTGGAGAGCTGCCTCTGGTAGGATGTTTTCAGTCTGAAGGATCTGGAAGGAGCTTCAGTGCCTGTTATAGATAACAGGCAAGTCGAGTGCTTTACTGCCTGAGCCATTCCCCCAGCCTCCACTACTTACTTCTTTGCGTAGATTTTGAAAGCAATGACTTCAGGTTCTAGATGTCTCCTCTCTGGAGGGTCTCATAGCCTCCTCGCTACAGCTGGTCTTAGACTACAGTGATGCCCAGTGTTGTCTTCTACCAACCATTCCAGATTCTCTTCTCTCTTAGCTGGATCAGGTGTCTTACCCGATGTCAGGAATCACTTTGAGAAGTTAGAGTCCTGCTTGTCCATAGTGCCATCAAAGTTGGGCAACTTGTCATCACCCTGCCCCCAGAGTATAGCAGAAGTCAGAAGTCTTACCTCTTCCTCAAATAGTCATACTATGAGGTTGGCTTCTCTCTCTCTCTCTCTCTCTCTCTCTCTCTCTCTCTCTCTCTCTCTCTTTCTCTTTCTCTCTCTCTCTGGCACAAAACATAGGTAGAGGTTTCAACTTATAGTTCAGTCGTACCCTTGCTCTGCCCTCTGGTGGAAATACCCTTTGGTGAAAAGTCACTAATAACTTAGAATCGCAAAAATAGGGAGTATACATCTCTTACTTGGGTTCTGGGAGTGAAGGTAACTAAAACCTTCTTTCTGTTTTGGTACTTAAAACCATTTTTGGACATCCTTATGCACCCAATATCACTTAAGGACATTAATACCAAATGTACATTGTTTCCAAGAAGTTATTACCCTGTCTTTTCTATACATTATTTCAGAATAATAGAGTCCTGTAGTATTGGACACAACTCATGACCATGTGGTCTTTCTTGCAAGTCATCTGCTATCATCCATATGTTTTGTTATGATGTGATATTACCTGGGATTTCATGCCAGTACATAAGTCATTCCCGAGATCCTCATGTAGGAGCATCAGTGACACCCTAGGAACAGGAAAGCCAAGTCCATACTAAAGGTTTATTTCCATAAAGATGAATCACTGTATCTTCAGTTGTATTCAACTTGTAACCAAGTGGCTCTTGTGTCTTTGCCAGATGGTAGCATATTTGGGAACTGACCAGTATTGTTCTCTGTTGCTGGCAAGGTGGCCACTGATTGCAACAGTAACTGGGTTAGTATTGGTGAGTGGGTGTTCCTTACATGCAGATTCTCTAGCCATGCCACTGTGTCTACTCCACTGGTGTTCCTCTTCTAGTACTGATGTGACTGATGGCAGTCTGGCTAAGCCAAGCGGCTTTGTCTGCCTTACTATTTAGTGCCTATTTCTGAATGAATGTTCTCTGGAAGATAACAACATCCAACATATAATAGACCTTCACTCCTGGTACCCATCCAAATAGGCATGCCCATATGCTTTTATCAAAAGCTGTTCCTTACTTTTTTGATTTTTCTCTTTCTAGGTCCCAGTCAATCAATACTGATCAGGTACCAGAGTCAGCAGAGTATAAATTGTCATTCTCCTACTAGAATGTATGTAGCCTCCAAGTGACTTTCCCTACCATCCTGATACTATAGGAGTCATTAGGTATCATTGTCACAGTAACAGGCCATATTTGCATTGCAGCTAGAGCATGCTATGGAGCCTGGTTTTATTCTAGACTCTCCATTCAAAGGAGAAATATTTTTGAATGAGTGGGTTTTAATAAATTTTAGGAATGAAATATGTGGTTTCTAAAACCTGTGGAGGTTTACCAGGCTTCTAAAAGAAGACTATGTTGCTTAGTACAATGTTGCTCTACTCTGGAGGTACTGGGTGGAGAAGCTTTGCGAGCTACCTCCCTGTCTCTAAAGTTCATACATCTTACCAAAGCCACCGATGTACTCAGCTAGTTAGATTTGTATTATGTTATCAATAAACTGGAACATTTAGATACTCAGGTTGTACAGAGCCTGGATCTTTCATGCTGTGTTGGAGAGAGGCATAGTTAGTATAATCTGGGCTTAGGACTATACCTTTAAGTATAAGAGTGTACAAACCGCTGTTGATCGCTCTTTCCAAGAGAAAATCACCATTCGCTAGAGAAATGGCTCTATACACATGACGATCTGCTGTAGACAAACTCCACTGTGCTGCACAATGACTCCACCCCTGCTCCCTCATCCCTTTCAACTCTCCTCTTACTTCCATTGCCGCCTCTAGTAGACTGTCTGAGTAGATGGCAGAGCAAGTGCATGAAACGAGACAATTTTCATAAACAACCTCCTCCATTTACCTAGCTGCCTGTCTCTGTGACTGCGGATGAGCCATCTGCTTCCTAGCTTAGGACAAGCCTTCCGCTTGTACACTAGGTGTCACCTGTGCTGTCTGCTCAAAAATTTTATGAAGCTATTTTCTCATTTCTTTAGTGCCTCCTTGGGTCTACCATTTGAAATATAAATACATTCTTTTTTGCTGAATTATCATCTTCCCGATGTGCTAGCTACTCCTCCATTTCCTTCTCTCTGCTTACCATAAAGTCTTGTGAAATAGTTGTCTGTATTAGATATCTGCATATTCTACCTTTATTTTCTCCCAAAAAGACTCTAGCGAGATTTGACCCAAAACAACAGGGAACCTGCTCCGGCACATATAAGTATCCAGTAAATATTGCTTTAATAACTTTTTAAGAAATGCTGGGAATTAGACCTAGATCTGTGCACATTTTAGCTGGTTCTTCACCAGTAAATTACCCCACGCAATCCTTCAATAAGTTAATACACCCTTACCTATAACACACACACACACACACACACACACACACACACACACCTCACGTGTGCTTGCCCATACTTTTAAAAGTTAACACATCTGTTTTCTGTGACACACAGAACATCACACCCTCACACCCTCAGTGGCTTCACTCTCTCACATACATATTGGTTCACCTCCTCCAGCTCTGTAGCTTTAAAAGACACCTGAGATTCTAATCTCAACTGTTCACCCACTTTCTCAGTCATTCAGTTGGACAGTTAAGAGCAATGCTCACAGACACATTTCGGACTTTCCCCTCTACTCTCATTCTTTCCACTGATTTCCAGTGCTAATTTCATCTGTTTGACTGGACTAGACATGAAGGAAAGTATGCTTTGCTTTGCCTTGCTTTGTCCTCTAAGGTTCACAGGCCTGAACTGACAGGCTAATTGGAAAAGACACACACACATTTATGGTGCACACGGAGGCAGTCATGATGCAATTATGCATCAACTTTATGTGATTCAGATACTTGTGTGTCTTGGTTCTACAGAAGAGGTGGATAATAGGGCTTGCAGACCATTTTTAGGGGACTAGTGAATAATTTTAGGGGAACTAAATGGGTTTGGAGAGAACATAGTAACTAAGGATAAAAACTTTATAATGCACAGAGTAGATATGGAGGTATATTGGGACTGAAATAGGCATGTGTGTGACAAGCACATCCAAGCATAGTGACAGACTTCAGTGTTCCTTCCTAGCATAAGAGTTTCATCTTTGGTTAATAAAATTTCAGCCAGGAGAAGGAGGCACTTCTCTCTCCCTTGGTAGAGCTATCTGGCCAGGCAGACAGGGAACTTTGTAGAAAGTTTCCCAAGCCTTGCCAACAGGGAAGAAGCAAGAGAAGGCCTCTGTTTGGAGATAGGGCCTGAAATGCCTTGACCCAGCAAAGCATTCATCATTGGGACCTAGTTTTCTGAACCCCTACAGCATCCTCACCTTCACTGAATTGCTCAAGCAGAAAAAAAATTAAGTGTAATCCTTTCTCATAACCCGGTCACATCTACCAGCAAGTATTGATGGTTTTACTTTAAAAGGCACCCAGTATGAGACTGTGTTTCTCTGTTCTCCTATTATCTAGGTACAAGCTAGCATCAGCATCTCATAGTGCCTCTGGTGAGCCCTGTGTGTACACTCCTCTCTAAACTCTCAATGAATTGAAATGACTTCCTCTTCGACTTCCTGATGTCACTCATCTCCAACGTATCAGCAACCATTTTAAATACTATTTAGATGTTATGTTCTTGACTCACCTCTTTTCTTAGAATGCAAGCTCTATGAAAGAAGGGATTTTGATCTGGTTTGTTTCCATTTTTGTATTCCTTTTACCTTGGAATCATGACTGAAATTCATTAAATATTGGTTGAATTATATGATAAGCCATCACAAAACCATCACTGTGAGCTAGGTAACACAGTCTTCACTTTAAGGACACGGAGATGGTCTATGGTACGGCTCTATTGCTATGAGGAAGCCCACGATTAAGGCAACGCTTATAAAAGAAAGCATGTAACTGGAGACTCACGGTGTCAGAAGGTTAGCAGTATCATTATGGTAGGGAGCATAGGCAGGCATGGTGCTGGAATAATATCTAAGGCCTTTATATCCTGATTCCTAGTCAGCAGGCAGAGAGAGACACTGCACCTGGCATGGAATTTTGAAACCTCAGAGTTCATCATCAGTGACACACCTCCTCCAACAAGACTGTACCTTCTAATCCCTCCCAAACAGTTCCATTAACTGTGCACCGTGCATTCAAATATATGAGTTGATGGGAGGTCTTTTTACACAAACTACTATGAAAACCAAGGTTCAAAAGATAGAATTGAACCGGGGAAGAACATAGAAACAGGAAATCAGCACATTGGTCTATAGCCCAATCTCCACAACCTTATGGACCCCAGTCTATAATTTTTCCTTGGAATTCAATATCAACATTTTTCAAAATTCTTAATTAAAGCAATGTTTAATTTTTCCATTGCGGTAATAAAATGCAATGGCCAAAGCAATTTTTATAGGAAAAATATATTTGGGCCCACCTCCAGTGTCAAACTTGCTCCAACAAAGCCATTCCTCCCAAGCCTCCCTAAATATCACCACCAGCTGGGGATTAAGGATTTAAATGTAGGATTCTATGGGAGACAAGTCATTCAAACCCTTCATCTTCTCCTTAAGCTTTGATGTAAGCTTTTTTCAAAGCTATGACCTCTTAATCAGTGTTCAAGAATAAAATGTATTCTATTTAGTTATTCTTTGGACTTTATGTTACCTTAAAATTTTTGGGTTCCATCATGTTTGGAAAATAATTCTCCACCATCTTGAATTGAATCTCTAATCAGGAAACCCTAATATAAGCCACAGAGAAGCAAAATTAATACTTTAAAATCTAGATTCTGACTATTGGAATAGTTGCATGAAAATCATTCCACATGTGTAATCTTTCTTAATGTACATGTATTTTAAAATTCTTACATTCACTTTTTTTTTTTTTTTTTTTTTTTTTTTTTGAAATTTCAATGATCAGGGACTTGTTTGAGCCATTTAATGAACAACATTGGCACATCTCCTACTCTCAGTGAGTCTCCATTCTCTTGAGGGGAAGAACGCTATTTTTCAGCAATAGTGGCAAGTGTAACATTATTATGTCACATGCTAAACAGTACTATGAGAAAGGATAAGTCAGAGACTGGGGCTAGCAGTGACAGGTAGTATTCTGCTGAATGAATGTGGGAAGCAAACTCTATAAATGGGAGTGTTGCCACTCACCTTTCTAACTGTATCATCTAGAAAAATGACAGTCTATAGTAAGTACAAGGTAAACATTGTGTGAGTTTTAGGGGGAAGTGTTAATAATGAGAAATGCTCAAGAGCTCTGACAAGAATTGTTCCTGTAAGCCGACAGAGCAGATAATGGCTTGACAAAGAGAAGAATCATAGTCTGGGTAGATTCAAAGACAAATACTGACCATATTTGATGAAAGACTGACATGAAGAGTTGAGGCATGACTGGTAGAGAGGAGCCAAGGATGAAGACAAACTTTTAGTCCGAACAATGAGACTAAAGTAACCAATGACTAAAATTTTGGGGTGTGGCAGGTTTGGAGCCCAAAATTCAGTTTCTTTGGAACTTACACCAAGTCTCTATTTCTATGTGTCCAAGTGTCTCTGTCTCACACTTTCCTAAGATACTTAAAGTCAAATCCTGCTGTGTATCCAAGGAAAAGCATTCTGAATCCTTCTGTGAAAAACATCATGCTAATTCCACTGCTTTCTTGGCCAGACACAGAGGCAGCCTGAATTGATGGTTGTACTGCTTTTCATATTCTTGGAATAGCCAAGGAAGCCTTTTTTCTTCAAATTCATCTCGAAGGCTTTATTTTAAGAAAGAAGAAGATGATTGAAGGGGAAGCATAGCAGAATTGTTTGTTGTATGGGTCTGATGAGGGTAACAGCTTGAGTCAATTAGTTGGTTATTATATATTCCTGGGTCTGGACTGTCACAGCACAGGTCCTGCTGAGCTTGGCCTCATACATATAATCTTGACCTCAACAGCTTTAGTCAACTCTTGTGATTTAAAACAGCACACATACATAACACGTGATCATCAAGTGGCTAAAAAAAAAAGTGTGACAGGAATCTAGTGAAGAATGTTCTGGATCTCAATAACAATATCCAAGGTGATAATTCAGATGCAAGGAAGGCAAAGAAACCCAGGATGTGAACAAAAATGAGAGAGTGAAATAGGGATGAGAGTAGAGAAGAGGAAAAGGAAGAGGAGGAGGAGGAGGAGGAGGAGGAGGAGGAGGAGGAG
>JADRCH010000167.1:2051496-2075855 GCA_019843965.1 Rhynchomys soricoides | reverse complement strand
GAAATAGGGAGGAGAATAGAGAGGAGGAGGAGGAGGAGGAGGAAGAAGAGGAGGAGGAGGAGGGAGGAGGAGAGGAGGAGGAGGAGGAGGAAGAGGAGGAGGAGGAGAGGAGGAGGAGAGGAGGAGGAGGAGGAGGAGAGGAGGAGGAGGAGGAAGAGGAGGAGGAGGAGGAGGAGAGGAGGAGGAGGAGGAGGAAGAGGAGGAGGAGGAGGAGGAGGAGGAGGAGGAGCGGGAAAGGAATATGAATAGTAGTATTAGTAAACATTCCATATCCACCTTTGCTTTTCCTAAGCAAGCTTATCAAGATCTCTTCCAGTAAGAGTTAAGTTTGAGCCTGGCAGTGGTGGCGCATGCTTTTAATCCCAGCACTTGGGAGGCAGAGGCAGGTGGATTTCTGAGTTCGAGGCCAGCCTGGTCTACAGAGTGAGTTCCAGGACAGCCAGGGCTACACAGAGAAACCCTGTCTCCAAAACCAAAAAAAAAAAAGAGTTAAGTTTGGAATAGTAAAATCCAGGAGGGACTCTCTCTCTCTCTCTCTCTCTCTCTCTCTCTCTCTCTCCTCTCATGGTGGGGGTGGTGGTGGTGGAGGGGCGGGGGCGTAGGCACAGTTTTATAGCATGTAGTTAATTCTCTTTTTGCTCTAAATATAATCCTTCTCATTTGCATGTCAATCCCAGAATGCTTTGTGATCTCACAACTCCTGTCTAGTAGTTTTAGCATCTATGTAAGAGCAAACCAAAAAGTTTCGGGTGTTTCTTTGACCTAGTCTTTTCTTTCCCTGTTTTTCTTCATTCTTTCTTGTGTCTTGCAAAAGAATTCAAGGTGGTGACCTTTGCTTGGCATTCCTCCTCTTGGCCAGAAATAGACTGGAAATTGTTGCAACTTTTCCTTTGAAAACTGCATTCAATTGCCGTGACTAACCTTAAGCCTTTGGCTTAATTTACTAGAGAGGGAGTGTTTCAGGCAGTTAGTGTGCCCTTTGATTATGTGATCATTTCCGGGAGGTGAAAACAGAGGTTATTGGCATTTGGAAACCCTCTTTCTGCAGGTTCCTTATATAGCTGTTCTGTTGCAAGAAAATCTTCAATTTAATGACAAGATGGCAAGAAGTGTGGTTGGAGGGTCTGCCTATAGCAATGTCAGATCCCAAACAGATTGAATCATACTTAATGACAAGTACAGAATTCCTGTTTAGTGGAACATTTGGGCTGAGAATTGGAGAGCAGGGGGTGGTGATAGGAGAATTAAGATTTTCTTTTCTTTTCCTTCCTCCTTTCTTTCTTTCTTTCTTTTTTTTGCACAGCAAGGAAAATTTTGGATATTATTTAAATTGTTTGGGGTTACATCTTTAGGAAAGTTGGTCCCACTCCATTGCTGTTTAGACCCCCACCCACAGTGGCTTCACCAGTTTCTTTTGGCTTTTTCAAGTAGCTAAAGAATATTTTGTGTCCCAGTGCTTCAAAAGGCCACCTTTCACCCTCATAAATTGTGTCTTTCGACAATAAACTCAGGATTTCTCGCTGCACACCTGGCTGGTTGCTCAAAGACAGCAACATTGGCAAAAGAGATCCCATTCACAAATCTGTGACAATGTGCAGGGTTTCTACCTTCCCACTACTGGGTTTTCTCTGCCTCGTGTCTACAGAGCAGCACAATGCCTTGATCTGCAAGAGTCAGACAGAGTATTCTTAAAATACAGAGTATGAGCAAGAAAGCAGTGACCCTCACACACATCCATTTCCTGAGTGAATTCACTTTGCATTTTTTAAATGCATATGTTCAGGGGCTAGGAGCACCAGACACCGAGTCAGACTGCATACAGTCCTACCAGGTCTCAGCTTTCCAACGGGCTGTCTGTTGTTTACAAATATCCTAAGGGCAGCTGAGGCGCCGCCCAGTCTTTGGTTCAAACAAAGGCGGCGGCGCCACGCTGGTCCGCTAGTGGCGGAGGATTGCGGACCCCAGTCTGCTGCCATTTCCTTTTTAAAAGCTTAGTTCGGAAGATGGGGAGATCAGTGAAGGGGGTTGGTGCAAGGCGTTGGTGTTTAGAGAGGTTTGGCCCTGGAGGCTAGGGAACCACTAGCACAGCTTAACCGGCGGCTGCAACATCCTTGTCCGGAAAAGTCCCTCGCGCCCTCTGGTGGTCGAGTTGCGGGCTGACTCCGTGGAGCTAGCAAGTAGAGGGAGGGGTGCAGTGGGGTGGGGGATTTAAAAAAAAAAAGAAAGAAAGAAAAAGTGGGTGAGGCAGATGCAAAGAAGAAAATCAATAGGGATAAGAGAGAAGAGGGAGGAGTCTCAGATCAGCCATTCCTGCCTTACAGGGTCCCAGCTGGCACCACAAAAGAAAAAAAAATACAAAAAAGAAACCCCAAGCCGGGCGTGAACGCCAGTGGAGGAGGGTGCGAGTGGCGGGGGGCGGGTCGGGGCGAAGGGGGACCCGGGAGATTTACTATTGTCTCTGGCAGCCGCCGCGGGAGACCGGGAAGGGGGCGGAGGCGAGAGGAGGCGGCAGCACCGGCCAGCGCACCATTCGCTCCACCTGATCTGGGGCGCTGTGCGCTGAGCCAGGCGCGCGAGCAGCAGCAGTAGCAGCGAGGCAGGCATCCCCTGCAGCCAGAATCGCCACCATGTCCTACCAGGGCAAGAAGAACATTCCGCGGATCACGGTGAGTCCGCCGGTGGCTCCTTGCCGGCCGCGGGCGGGGTGGCTTGGATGCCATTGGCGTGCTCGGTCGGGTCCCCCGGGAAATTGGGACCCGGCGCGGTCCGGGTGCTGGAGTACGGCGGTCAGTCCAGACGGCGCAGTCGGCGCCAAGCTGATGCTGCGACCCTGGGGTTTGAGGAAATCAAAACAAAGAGGAAAACCTTAAACACTGACGCGGAGAACTTCGGGTTGTTTGTCCTTTTCCACCGCGGAGGGCGCGTGGCTCACTGGGCTCCGCGCGGGTTGGGGTTTCTCCTGAAGCTTGAGGTGTGCTTTTTGTTAGTATATCTTTTAGGTCTGGTAGGGTATGAGAGATGACACCTTTCTCTACTGGTAGTTGGCAGCCGGACCGCGCCCCTCTCCTTTCTTGGGCCTTATGGTTTTGATCCCAGCGCCCGAGAGGGCGCTATGGGTGCCTGGACTATGAGTCCTGGGGGGATACCCTCTTTCCCTACAAATAGGTTTGGGTGTGTCAGATTCGAGACTCAATAGCTAACGTGCAAAGAAAATCATTAACTTTATTTCCATCTTAATTGTATACCTTTTTCGTGTCATTCCTATTCCTCCTCCCTGAGAAAACTGAGTTTGCAGAGAACGTTTTAGTTTGCGGTTGCACACGGACGCTGAGTGCATGCGGTGTCCAACAGCCATTGTGTGCTAGATGAACCGTCGCCGACTGGCTAGTGTCATGCTCTAAGTGTGCAACTAGGGTGGGGACATGCCTTTATCAGCTTCGGAAGCAACCTCTTCACCAGTTCCCAGCTAGGTGTTGTCCTGGACAAAATACCTCTCCCAGCCTGAGATTCTTCCCTGATGAGTTGATTTAATGCCCTGAATAGTAATGACATACTGCAGTCTGGGATAGCATTAAAACAAAAATGCAAGAGCCAATGGCATTTGGTAGTTTTGCAGAAAGCAGTATGGTTGTACTAAGAAGTGGTGTGTGTGTGTGTGTGTGTGTGTGTGTGTGTGTGTTAGAGGAATGGGTGGCTACTCCATCTTTGCAAGAGGAACAAAGGAAGTGATAGCTGGCCTCTGGGAGGCTCTGCAGCTGCCCCAGGGCTGACTTCTACCTGCCACCTATTTAACTCTTAGGGAATCTGCCTAGATTTTGCCAGGAGCCTGAGTCGCGCACTTGCTCCTCTACCGTTTAGGAATGACCCATGCAACTGCAATGAAGAACCTTCTTCATGCCCCTAAGGCCCCGCATTGTTAAGTGACTTATTCCTGTTGTAGCATCTCACCTTCAGCTGGCACCTGAGCCTTACTTCACTTTGTGACAATTGCACCCCACCCCTACCAGCTGTCCACCTAATCCCAGGAAAGAAACACTCCCCAGGGAGAATAGTTGAGCTGGCTAGGGATCCTTTTGCCTAAGAGGCTTTGAGATTAAAGGATGTACTCCTGTGTCACTACCTGAGAACCTTTACTCTCCATCCTTGAGAAAATAATATGCTGCTTCAGCAGTGTCAGTGTTTGCCTGGTGCCAGTTGTCTTTGCAAAGAGATATAGAAGGTATCACAGAAAGAATCTAATCGGGATCTCAGCATCGATATATATATATATTGGCTTCTTTAATGAAGTGACTAGGACTACATCTCTCCTGTTACTGCATCTGGAGGTCTGTTGCAGGCCACTTATTGACACCTAATGTGCAATCTTCTTGCCAAATCTCCTTTTGGGGACAGGCAGAAAACCATTCCCACCCCTCCTTTTAAAAGCTTCAGTCATTCTGCTCACAGACCCAGCCTGTGACATGGCATTGAGGACCACACCCATTTTTTTTCCTAGGTATCATTTAAGCCACCTTTAAGGAATGATAAAGACATTTAGGCAGCATAGACTGCCTTAAGATCCACAGAAACTATGGCTGTGCCCTGCCCTGTTCTCAGGACTGGGCTTATAAGGGGTTCCCTTTTGTCTCTGCTTGGATGCTCTCCCATGGGGTACTTCGTTCATTTTCAGTGTGCCTCCCATTCTTTCTCTGTGCATGGGCGTGGTGCTACACACAGCCTGTGCTGGAAGCTGGAGCTGCATCTCCAGCGGCAGGGAACAGGACTGGGCAGTGGGTGTGAATTTCTTCAAGCCAGGCTGTCTGGCAGTCATTGTTAGAACCAAGCAGATGACAAGGAGGGCATGGCAGGGGGCGGGGCTGGTCTTTGGGGATAAAGAATCCATTTCTAGATTTTTCTCATGCTTTGTGTTTGCATTTCTTCTTTGAACAGGGATTCTTTCTTAGAATAAAACATCTCTGTGTGTCTGTATGGCTATAAAAGATGATTTAATACTACAAGTATTAAAATTACCTTTCCTAGACATAGGTAAAAATATAATATGGACACAACTCTTCATAGATTGAAAATGTGATTAAAGATATGTCTAACATGTGTTTCCTACTCTTGATATTGGTTCATTTTTTAAAAATGCAAACCTTTTAAAATTCTAATTAAATATCCTAGTCCCTGTCTTCTCTCCTGTTAAGGCAGCCCCACCCAGTAGCTCAAGTGACACTAGAGGCTGTAGACTGAAGGAGGTAGTCTTCCCTGGGCCTGACCCACTTGCTGCACTAGACACCGCCTTAGGCAACCACTTTTGGTTGGGACTAGGGTTTTGGTTTTGCCTTTTGTTTTTATTGCTTTTCTCCTTCCACTTGTCTTGCCGTTCTTCTGAGGTGAGAACACTTCTACATGCAAGTGTGCATTTGTTTCCTGGGGGCAGGAGGCTTTGCTGCCTCTGGTGGATCTGGGAAGGGGCTCTTCTTCTGAGTTGTTCAGGCTTGGATCTTATTTTGCCTTGTTAGGGCAGCAGGTGAATCCTCTTTTCTACCTTAACGCCAGCCCTTGATTCTCAGTGTCAGACACTAGGTATTCTGGGTTGCTCAACAGATTAGGTAAGACTTTCTAACTCCACTGTTTGACACAGTGCTGGACACATAATACCTATGGAGTATCCATTGGGTATTATGTCTCCACAGTGCTGGGCACATAATAACTAAGGAGTATCCAGTGGGTATTATGTCTACACAGTGCTGGGCACATTATATCTAAGGAGTATCTGTTGGGTATTATTTTGTCCCAGGATTGTGTACACTGCATGCTTTTTCCATTCAAGCCTAGAATCAATACAGCCTGAGAGTACCCATATTTAGGGATTTAAAAAAAATTCAAAAATCTCTTTTATCTATTATATTCAAATAAATATATAGTATTTGGAATGGTATCTACCATATCAATTTTGGAGACACCTTTTTACGTTAACTGTCAGTCTTTTTCTTTCTCTGATGTGAGCTCCAGCTTGAAGCTGACTACAGGATAGGGAAGACCCCTGAAGTGTGGGTACCAGTACTTCCTGTGCATTTTCTTATCTGAGCATTGACAGAAAACCACTTCATAGTTTAGAGCATGGAAACCTAGGTAGACCAAGTCAGTTACTCCAAGTTACACAGAGTTGGGAGGAAAAGATGGAAATCATGCTGATGGCTTGTCCAACTTCAAAGTCACTTTTATGCCACTGCTGCCTCCCAGAGGCACATAAAGAGCCCCAGAATTCTTCCTCTCCTCTCCTTCACCTCCTTCTTCCTCCCTCTCTCTTCCCCCCTCTCTGCATCCCTTCCTCCCTCCCTCCCTCTCTCTCTGACCAACCACAAAGAGTTGGCTTTTTCTAATGACTAATGGACTTCTGTAAATAGTGTCTTGTAGATGACTACATCTCTGTTTTCTAGAAGTTGCGTTGCCTGTGTGTTCTTTAGACATTGCTGGGCTACATATCTAAGGATACCAGCTGCCAGTTTTAATATAGAGCATGGAGCCTGAGCTCTGAGATCTTGTTAGAAAGGGGACTATTGTCAGGTTGTAGGTTCCATGGTAATTACTTTTAAAAGGGTGTGTGTGTGTGTGTATGCGCGTGCAGTGATCTAGTGGAGTGCCTGTGGTCTTTGGGCCAGAGACCTAGACTTGACTTTGAGGAAGGAGCCAGTGCACTCTGCCTCTCCCCAAATGCATGCGTCTGTGTATCCCTTGTGCTTCAGTAGGTATCACTTCATCAAAAAAAAACAAAAAACAAAAAATACTAGGAGGTAAAGAATTAAGAGTTCGGAGACCAAACAAAGGAGCCAGCCCATCCAAGTAAGGCACCGTGAAAGGGAAATTCCAGAGTGAAAGACAGACCAAAACTCTTAAACATTTAGGAATGGGAAGCATTTGAGCTATCTGATTGTGGAAATGTTGATGCAGGTCATGCCTGGGGTATCTGTTTTGTGCCTTTATATTCTGAGCAGGTATGCCATGATTCCTAGCCAGGCTATTCTTTCTGAAGAATAAGCAAAATGCCTCAGGTGTAACAAAGACTTTGAATACAAGTTAATATGACCAAACCAGCAACATACTTTGGGGAATTCCAGAGATGTCTTAAGGGAATTTGAAGCTTACCTGGTTTCACCCACCAGCTTGAAACAAACAAACACACGCAAAAGATAAAAACAAAAAACCTTTCCTTCTCATTCCTCTGAGCTATTGGAAGGTTCAGTGAACTTTAACCCCTGAAAGTGGTCTGTGAACACCCAGATGTGTTCAAGATAGTAAATATTTGTTTATAAGGTCTCAATTACTTCCGAGTGTGAACATTGATAAAGGAACATTTGGCAGCTGTCTGGTAAAGAAACTTTTTCTGGGAAACTTTTAAAATATGTTTTCAAATAGAAAACAATAAAAACTATGTTATACAATGTTAATGATTTTTTCTTGCCTTGGTTATGTGACAGTCTATAGAATGGTGCCTCTCTTTCATTTCTGACAACCAGACAAGAGGCTTCTAGATCCCCTTTTGTCAGACCAGAAACCTCCTAAATAGTTTTGCACTCTAGTACTGTTTTTCAGGCCTAATTAGCTTTAATCTAGAGCTGCACAGGATCGATACCCTTTCCAGCAGGTAGTTCACAACTCAACCTGTAGTGGGTTTTTTGTTTTTTTTTTTTTTTTTTTCTCTCTATAATTTCTTCTAAAGTATAGAAATTAAATTAAAGTTGTAAAAGGACAAAACCCTCTTTGTATCCTATACGACCCTTTGTTCTTTAGCTATTGGCATGTTTTATAGAACCATTTATTTCTGCTTATTACAGTTAAAAGCAGCAAAATGTTAACAAACCTAGGGTTGTGTCCCTAGGGTACAAGTGTGCCTGTTTGATCCAGCCACTGCTCCTAAGCAGAAGGGAACAAGAAGATAGGAATCATCTTCAGTGTCTAGATGATGTGAATAGATGAGCAGAAACCACTGCCCCTACATCCAGTGAAGCCCCCATGTGGTCCATGCACAGCTTCACCTGTCTTCGATTTTCCCTCAGGCCAATGAGAAACAAGTGTAGTCAAAGATCTTGGAAAACAGAGTCTTCTGTGAAGTCCCTGTTTAATGAAATCAAATTGACACATGTCTGTGTCAACCTATGAAGTAGAAAATAAAAGCTCATAAAATAGGATGAGTCCTTCCACTTTATCCTGAGACACAGTCCTGTGGAGTAGATATGTAGCTTCTCTTGAGGAATGTGTCCTTTGAACTAGCAAGATGAAGCTAAGCACGGTGGAGCTGGTAAAATAGTTCCTTAAGCAACTGAGCACAAACTCCCAGAATTATCACATGCAACCCACCAAAAGCCACACGGATTAGTTCATGCACTTTACTACAACTCTTGTGCATACAGTTACAGGGCACTATTGTTCATCCTGGGGAAGGGAATCACAAAGATTACCTCATTTAACTGACGTCACATGGGAAGAAAAGGTGCTGGGATTGTTTCACCAAGAGGCAAGTTACCTAGGCAAGAAAGCAGGAGCTCCATGGACACATGTGACTGGTCCCTTTGTCCTCCTCTCTAATCCTATAGACCTGGTAGCACACACATCAAATGTTTGCAGTGGTGGTGTGAGGGTTTTGGTGATGAGCTGGCCAAGTGCAGGAAGAACATAACTTCAGGAAGATCTGATGAGCATATGCCCTTCTAACACGGTTCCTTCAGCTGTCTGAGTTTCCTTCCAGCTTTTACCCAGGAGCATGTACCAGTACAGGATGGGAAAGCAGATGCTGTTTTTTTGTTTTTTGGTTTTCTGCCTTACTTAGCTGAGGGTCTGGGTCCCCAGGCCCCTGCTCACTCTCTGTCCCTGTCCTTTTCCCAGACAGAAGAAACCAAGTTCCAATTCCTATTCAGCCAAACAGAGACACACCCAGTACTCTAAGCCAGATGGAAGCTCCATAATAAAATGGCCCAGAAACCTTTTAGAAATGTCTGGAATTCAAAGACACATTTCTCATGGCTTACTTTTGTGAGCCTGTGTGTATATCATAGAAATAATTAATAAGATCAGAAGGATAAGTGAGAATGCTGTCCCATGATGATTAAAAGTACTTCAAGTCTACCCTGAACTACTATAGCTACAGCCCAGACTTTATTTGAAAAGAGGCATCCCTTAGAGAAGCGAAGAACCTCACTGTGGCCACACTGCAAGAGGACTCTGTGAAGGAAGTACTCTTGGGTCTGCCCTTGCTTCTCATTTACCTGAGACTTTAGGCAACCTCAGAATCTGCACTGACAAACAGATCTTTGCACTCTCTGATCCCCAAGGTCCCTGCTAATACAAATGACCCTAAGAGCAAACCCTTTCCTCCTGAGTTATAAGCTCTTGCTTCCCATGAGAAAATCATGAGCAGGGGGATGCATGAGAGTTGACATCAGCTCAGCAGGACCAGTCAACATCTGGGTTGGATATAATGAACTCTGGTTGCTTTTCACCCTTAAAATCTTTGCCTTTTTCTTATTTAGAGAGTAGACTTAGCTAATAGACTATAGGAGAAGGCAGTGGAGTAATAACGAGGGATAGCCTTTTTCTTTAAGCAGAGCTTTAGGTCAGTGAAAACGAGCATTATTAAAGTGATGTCATGATTCATTTGCTGCCACTGCTGTGTCTCCTTCAGTGAAGGCTGCTATTGATAAAGGCACAAAGGCGACAATTGCCCCAAATCTAGACTAGGCAAACAAACAAGCAAACATAAAACAGCTCTGAGACTGTGCTCGCCGGAGCCTTTTTGGCTGCCCGTGCTGATATTTTAAATATGATGGCTACTGTCCAATAGAAATAGCTCTCTTCTCAAAAGTCCAGTAGTACCATGGGCTCTGTGTGAGGTTATCAGGGAGCCTCTGCACATATTAGGTCCTCTGTTTATGGAAAAGAAAAATCTGAGAGCAAGGCTGAATGAATAGATACATTCAACATTGACCCGCAGCATTAACTTTAATGGGAAGATGACCTGAAGAATTTGCCTTTGCTTCTGAACACCAGCCTCCCTTTCACTGACAGCTTTTGAGAATATCCTTTTTTTTCTCTCTCTCTCTCTTTTTTTTTTTTTTTTTTTTGAGAATCTTAATTCTTAAGACTTTAAGATAAGGTCAAATCCTAAGAAACTGCCATCAAGTCACTGAGCCAAGAGAAATGGAACGTAGCAGAACAAACAGGTTACTGAGAGATAGAGCCTGTTCTGGGAAAATGTGCCAGAAACCTCTGTAGCATTTACACCTCTGTCTTCCCTGTCTATGCCCCTCAAAATCTGTGTACCCTTTCTGAGCATGTTTTAGGGGCCAGCTTGGGCTATTTCTAGTTGTAAACAGAGACATCATTTCTATTACCACAAATGACTTAAAGAATTCATTCAGATCTTTCAAATAAAGAAAACTGACTCTTTGAACCTGAATACAATATAAATCTTAAAGGGTGTCTCTTTCTGCCTTTGTACATAAACCACGGAGTCGTTAGAATTATTAGCAGGCACATGCACAGTGAATTTTGTCTTTTAGAAATACTGGCTAGGTAGTAGCTCATTGCTCCCCTCCCTCCCCCATTAGAGTTGCACACTCAGAAAATTTTTATGTTTGCTCATGTGTTTTCAAAGATTTTCAGAGTCTTGCCCTACGACAATTGTCATCTTTCTTTGAGCTTATATTTGGAGTTATTCTTGGCATTAGATTATTTAGCAAATTTCATATATTAGTTAACTTGCTACACCACTGTAACCAAATGCCCAAGAAGAAGCAACTTGTTGGAAAAGGAAGGGTTTATTTTGGTTCAGAGTTGGGTTCACAGTCTATGTTTTCAGGGGAGGGATGGTGGCATACAGGCCCAGGGCAGTAAGAGCCTGAAGCTAGGATGTTACACTTCCTCACATCCTGCACGACAGAAAGTAAAGAGGGAGAAATGCCAGCCTGGATCAGGATTTTTTTATTTCCCCTCTTTTATTCATTCTGGACCTTAGCCCATAGGATGGTGCAGCACATATCCAGCCTGGGCCTTCCCACCCTAGTTACACCTTTCTGGAAACATAAGCTGAGATGCTCCTGTAGATAATTTTAAACCCAGAGAAGTTAATAATTTAGATTAACTATCACACTTCCTTCTTTGGCTTACAGAGTAGAGTCAGTTAAAGCACATTTTAAGGCACTCATGTTAGTATGAACCATGCAGTGGCAATAAGTCTCTGTTTTTGCTGTGACAAAATATCTTTAAAAAGCAACCTAAAAAGGGAAGTGTTTATTTTGGCTCACAGTTTGAGGAGATCCAGTCTGTCATGAAGGGGCAGCATTGCAGAAGGTACCTCCCTGGTGATGGGAGGGATTTCTTATCTTCTCAAATCCTAGTGAAGAGGAAGCTGAGGATGGGAGGAGTCAGGACCTAGGGCCAACCAGTGACCCCACATATGAGCCTATTAGAGACATTTCAAAGCAGAATATTTTTGTTGTGATAGACGTCATTGGACCTTTTTGTTCTACAGGAAAAGTAAAAGCATGGGAGGTCACTGTATTCACGGGCCTAGAACATTGAAAACACATATTATGATGGTGACATCATAATATAACCAGATGCAACAGAAACATATTGTACAGCACCACCTTACCTGCATACTGTCTTAGTCAGGGTTTGTATTCTTGCACAAAACATCATGACCAAGAAGCAAGTTGGGGAGGAAAGGGTTTATTTAGCTTACACTTCCACATTGCTGTTCATCACCAAACAAAGTCAGGACTGGGACTCAAGCAGGCCAGGAAGCAGGAGCTGATGCATGGACATCAGGAGCATCAGCTCCTGCTTCCTGGACGGATGTTTCTTATAGAATCCAAGACTACCAGCCAGGGATGGCACCACACCGAATGGGCTGTCCCACCCTTGGTCACTGGTGATAACTCCAGCTTATGTCAAGTTGACACACAAAACCAGCAAGTACTACAGTTAGGAAAATCTGGAGACACAAAATTTTGTCTCTTTTCAAGTCCACACTATATCCTCTCTTGTTTTCCATGAGGCATAAGTGGTTTAAGAAATGAAGAGCAGCTAATTAGTAACCCTCCCAAGCATGGGGGTTGGTACAGTCAGCAGTGCTTCACAACTAGAACCTTTTGCCCTTCATACTCAGAGCACTGATCCCAAACTTCCTTACATGAACAAGTTGGCAGGGAGGTGGACCTCAGTATCCTCCCCAAGGCTACTTTGCCAGCAAATAGAGGAAATAGCAACGGGAGGTATTCTTTGACAATGAGAACTTCACTCTCTCACTGAGGCCCTGTGTACTACACAGCATTGTAGCCAAGGTCCTGGAGGTGTTTGGTTTTCACGACTCTGAAAATTTCAAGTAATCAAAATATCCCTAGAGCTATAATTGAAAGCTCAGTGTTTCTTTACAGGTGAGGAAACAAAGACTCAATTGAATAAGGAATTTTCCTATTGTAGATTATTGAGCATTTTAACTTAAAAGTTTTTCCATAAAAAAGTAGTTGTAGAAGATTTTATGAAAGATATAAATAAAATAAAGGCAATAAGCATAATTGCCAATGAAATTAGCAAGAAATAGCCACTGGGAGCCTTATTAGCATGTCTCATAAGGGTTTTTAAATGTCATTTATTAAGACAGCACCACATGTGGGTTCATGTTCTTTAATGTTTCCCTTTGTCTTTCTACAATATATTATCACCATTTTTTTATTTTAAATACTTTTCCATAAAATTGTTTTTAACCTGCTCAATATATAATCCCATTACTTGAGGAATCCAGTTAAATTAATCCAGTTGATTTTTTTTTTTAACTTGAATTGTCTCTAAGATCTTTTTAGTAACAAAAAAATGAAATGGCATTAATTTTAAACTCTTGGTTTATATCTGAGACCAAATGAAAATCTACCATGTGGGGAGAAGGATAATTAGTCTAGTCACTCAGCTCACAGGACTCAGATCCGAATCTTAGTCTTACCTGGAATCTCACTATTTCGATCTCTGTAACATTACCGTTTTTTGTTTGTTTGTTTGTTTCTCATGAAAAACAAACAAACAAAAAAAACAAGAACAAACAAAAAGCCCTTTTCTCTGTTTTCTTCATTCCTCCAATGAGCACATTTGTTTCCCCATCAAGGCCCTTTGCTAGCCTTTCTGCTTTCTTAAAATGCTGATATCTGTGGAAGTGTGTGATTCCAGGAAGCTGAGGTTCCACAGCTGGAGAGAGAATTTGGCTGGCTTTGCCTTGGCCCTCCTCACAGAAAGCTTGGAAGCTGCTTTTCATTTTCCATTTTCTCTAGGTGTGTGTTTCTTTCCTTTATTCTTTCCTGGAAATCTACATTTGAAATTATCCCCTTTTCCCTCAGAGCTGATCTGTGTCCCAGATCTTCAGGAGATCATTTTGTGTTAGAGATGTTGATAATTTAGAAATGGTCTTCTGCTTTATCCAACAAGGCAGGCTTAAATTAGGACCTGATAGAGAGGGGAAACTTCAAGCCATTTTAAAGCAATTGGATATAATGTTCTGCTTTCTAGAGACTTCTTTCAGGGTTATCTCGAAATGAAGATACATTTTGAGTTTCAGTCCCTCCCTGACCTTTTCACAGACCCTTTTTCCTACAAGAATTCACAGGACGGTGTGCTTTGCTTGGGTAAGGGCAGGAAGACAAATGTCCTGTTATTCCATCCCCTTTGTTTATATGATTAAAACACTTGGGTAAGAGGTAATGTCATTTGCCAAAGGTCATAGAAGAATTTTTTTTCCTTTAAGTGGCATTTCCCTTTGCTGGATTTGGGGACTTTCCTCCAACATTTTTAGGCAGGGAAGAGGAGAATTTTAGGAACTAAGTTGTTCCTATCCCACATAGATCCATACATTGGCTTCCAAAGAACCAGTCCTTAACCAGTTCCTGTCTGTTTGGAGACAGGAAAGTTAAAACAACAATCAAGTCAAAAGAAGCCATTAAGAGTTAGTCTTCATCCAATATGAATAAAATAACTTACACATACATACACCCCCACACTCCTCAACGTCCACAGGCAGAGGAGGGATATTTAAAGATCCTCAGAAGAAGAGAAGATGGTGCAGGAACTCAGGAGGGAAGTCTCAGCAGCCATTACTGCTGGCCCATAGCCTCAGATCTACAGATCCTCACAGGGCCACACCGGGTGAAGGTTAAAGTCAGAGAATGAGAACATTTGAACCCTTATCTTGTGACAGGAATCATTATGCATAAGAAATTATATTCAGAGACGGAATGATATTCAAACGTTGTAGCATGCCTGGATATAGATACTATCAGCCTTACTTCCTAGACAGGGATCTGAGGTCTGTGGTTATTGATGAAGGTAGGCCCTAAAACTTACCTTCTTGGCTGACCTTAAGTTTTCACATATTACACTCTGCTCCTTTCCAGTGAAGATGCTCACCAGGATGTGAAGAACCCTTACTTACCAGGAGCTTTAATGCTGGGAAGAAGAATCAAATGACCCCAGAGACTCAGTGAACTTCAAACCAATTCTGAGATTAGCCAAGTTGGACTTACAATTTTAGAGTAAAAAGTGGGGTAGGGGAATATAAATAGACAATGTAGTTAGTTTTCTCTAGAGTTTAGACTTCCAAAAGATGAGGGGATACACATCTACATGTAATAAAGAATTAGCATTCATAGTGACAGACCCTGACCCTGAAGAACTCTGACCCTCCGGAAGAGAATTGATTACCTTGGCTAAAGCACCAAGCCAAATCCATACAGACAAATCATGAGGAAAAACCCTACTTTTCTATAACATAGTTTAGAATTATTTCAATTAATATGAAGATTTACTTTACTTGTATTAAAATAATAAGATGATGAACATGCAATTAATGAAAAGCAAGAAGAAAGTAGAAAATGGACCGGCAGTGCTCCCTCTTGTCTTTGGCCGTGGAGTCTACAGATAGATGCTTGCTTAGATGCGTTAAATTTGCTTCATCTGCCTGTTGGCTTGACCTCTGCAAGCTTCAGCTTTGCAATAAGATCTTTAAACCAGACACTGGCTCCAGCCTAGCTCAAGGCCCTCATCTTACTGAAAGAACCATTCACTGCTCCATTGTGTTCGCCCCTAAATGTTTCCTTCACGGCTAATCATGACGTCCCTTTAACATATAGACCAGGCCACGTGACCTTTTTGGTGAAATGTCTTCTGTAGTAACACAAATAAAACCCAAGCCTTGGCTCCAGTGGCTACATGGGCCTCCTGCTGCCACTGGTTCTGGTGGCTTGGCCTCCCATCCTGCTTGTCTTTGGTTGTGTGCTTTCCTTTAGCTTATAGTGTCTGTATTTCCTCTTGTCTCAAAGTGAGCACAGGTTATTTTCTAAGACTGCACCATTCAGATCTTTCTTTACTAACAACTTTGTATATGTACCTTCTTGGAAAATAATCAAAAGCAGTTCTACACTCACCTCCTCTGTCTCCTGTCTTCTAAATGTCCCTGGTTCTGCTAAATTATAAGATCTGTCTAGACTCTTGTTTGTTCTTTCCCTTTTCAGTCATCATAGTGACAGATTGTTTTTTGTTTACTATCATATCACTAGATACATTTGCAAACATCAAATAAAGGAACAGGTACATGCATGAATAAAACATCACACTGCACCTTGGCTTTAAACTAATGTGCTCTTCCAGGTTAATTAGTTCAGGGGCATCAAGGAAATAGGATGATATATGAAGACAGGCTGTGGCAACATTTAGAGAAGAGAAACAGCCAGAGGCAGCCAAGGAGCCTGGGCAGAGCAGTGGTGTGTGTGTGTGTGTGTGTGTGTGTGTGTGAGTGAGTGTGTGTGTGTCGCAAATTAGGTCAATGCATACTGAAGCATCTGTGTAAAATGTCATAAGTAAACATATTAGTAAGGTTTAAAAATGTTAATTGCAATAAGAAGAGGCCACTAGACTATCTTTTCAGTGATAAAGGGACCATATCTACTGTATGTTGCATGCTATCTAAACAAGGTCTCTTGATCTACTCTCAGGAGTGAGATTAGGAAAGAGAGGAAGACTTGGAATGGCAGGGGGCAGGGGAGTGCTAACAGATATGTGTCTGAGATTGTGCTTGGCTATTTTTTTAGACACAATTTAATACACCTCACAGTGTATATCTGCTGAGTATAGAAGGTGGGCAACTATAAACTTGAATCTGAAACATTTCTGGCCAGATGTGCATCACAAGGGCTTACTGCAGAACAATTCCAAAAGGTTGTTCTCCCACATGCTAGGAAAACAGAATGTTAAGTAATGACCTAGAAGAGGGAGCTTCATGGCTTTGTGGGTAAGGATAAAGTCAGCTTGTCTTTAAATATGGAAGACATATTCCTATAGTATTAGCATACCCTTGGCCAGTAGAAAGCCCTGGGTTTTGCCTCTTGTTCCTAGAGCCCGAGGAATTTGTTGAAGATGAAGGAAGCTTTTCCACAAGTTCAGATTATTTTTAAGCGGGGCCTCCTTTGTATTTATTTCCAGAGTTTGTTTCAGTCCAGGCCTTCCTTGTTCTCAAAGCGTTTGTAATCTTCTCTGTCAATATAACTTGGGGAAGTCTAGGGCTGGTGAGTCAAAATAGCTGTTGCTTTAATAGGCCCCTTTTTGGTGAAAACAAGGCTGTGGGTATATATGAGTTTTTCAGCTAGATAGAAGATGGTGACCAAGAGAATTACTCATGACCATAATATGTTTTGAGTGTCAAGAAAGGACCACAGAAAACACAGCCTGACTTCCCACCCTACGTTTCTTTATAAGAATTGTGCTATGTGCTCTTTTGTTGGTGGCTCAGTCTCTGTGAACCTCCACAGACACAGGTTAGTTGACTCTGTTGCTCTTCTTGTGGTATCCTTGCCCCTCCGGCTCCCTCAATCCATCCCCCACTCTTCCACAAGACTCCCCAAGTGGCTTCTAATGTTTACCTGTGGGTCTCTGCATCTGTTTTCATCATTGGCTGGGTGGAGTCTCTCAGAGGACAGTTATGCTAGACTCCTGTATGCAAGCATAGCAGAGTATCACTAATAGTATCAGGGGTTGGTTCTCTCCCATGGGATAGGTCTCAAGTTGGGCCAGTCATTGGGTGGCCATTCCCTTAATCTCTGCTTCATCTTTATCCCTGCACATCTTGTGGGCAGGACAAATTTTAGGTTTCTCTTAACTTTTCTCTAACACAAGGGATTGGACTGTCTGTCCAGGAAAAAAAGCAAATATCTGCTTTTATATTTCTTACCACGTTAAGTATTCTACCAATAAAATGGAACACACACACACACACACACACACACACACACACACACACACACAGGGTTAGGGTTAGAGTTAGGGTTAGGCTTGGGTTCTTAGACTGCAAAGAGAAAGAATAGCCCTTTTTTGTTCTCTTGTTCAGAAGAATCAAGTCTGGACTTCCAAGTTACAGCAAGCTGAGCCCTCTCCCTGGTGGGAGCCAGGACACTGCAAACTGTGCCTTTTATAAACGTGTCTATGGGACAGTTTTAGGGAGTTGCATAAGTCAGTGGTTGCATGCTTTTAACCACAATTCCCAGGAAGTCCCCACCAACTTTTAAAGTATAATCTCAGACTTGGAAAAGGACCCCTGTGGCCTCTACAAATTGCTGGCCGCAATCGCCTGTCATTTGAAGGTGCCGCTCACATATTCCAAGGCCCGAGCCTGCATTTTACTTCTGGGAATTACAGTTTGGCTGGCATTCAGATTTAGTGAAAAGGTTTCTTGTTTCTGAAAAGCATTGGGGTGAGAATTCACTAGGCTTCCCTGACACTGTAGAGATCTAGTCAAAGCTAGCTGTCTGTCAGAACTGATTAAAGAGGAGAATTCCCTCTTAACAGAAGAGTGGGGACCATTCATCCACACAGCAGCAAAGACAAGACATCACTTGCCGGAGCCCCAAATCCATGGTTCTTGATTCCTAATGATCTGTCATCATTTGTTGTCTCTCTCTATGGACTTGGAAATTTCCCGTGTGGTATTAACTCAAGTCTATCCTTAATGTCGTCTTCCTAAATCCCATTTTTGCTTCCTGTCTCTTTGCCTTAAAATTATTACTCAGGCTTGTATCTCACGTTTGTTACTCTCTTGCTCCTCTGCATGTATTGATGAGAATCCTGTGCTGAACAGTGGCGATTTTTTTGTAGATCATTCTCTCTCCTTCAGCCCTTTAGGAATCAAACTTTCCTTGATAATATGCTATGCATTTTTAAAATCTATGTTCTTCATGTCACATCAGCAATCCATTCAATCTTTATCCATTTTGTAATTTTTCCATATAAAATTTCTTCAGAAAATTATAAAGTGTCTTATATATTTTGCAACTAAATAGTACAAGTAGTTAGTTTTTGCTCTTCTTCTTCTGCTTCCCATTCTACTACACACAAGATAGCAATCTGATGTTTGTCCTTCCAGATCTTCCTCATGTCCACCCAAAAACATGATATACAAATTGTGATCTCTAATCCTGGTTGACAGCTTGATTGCATCTGGGACTAATTAAATCCCAAGAATCTGGCACACCAATAAGGGATTTTTTTTTCTTGATTGAATTATTTGAGGAAAGAAGACCTGCTGTAAATCTGGATCATTTGAGGTCTGAAAACCCACCCTAAATCTGCACTAATATACATGTGTAGATTTCATTATTCTGTGCATTTTTGACAAGAATTTCATCCTATTTTGATCATCCAACTGAAGTGTGGTTATTTGTGGGTTTGTTTGTTTGTTTGTTTTTTGTTTTTTTTAGCTCAAAATATATTGCTTTGGCACACAAAATAAATAAATGTAAAAAACAATTTTGAGCCAGAGAAATGGCTCAGGGGATTAAAGTGCTTGTTGGTATACATGATGACTTGAGTTTGATCTCTTGGATATATGGTGGAAGGAGAGAACCAACTCCCCAAAATTGCTCTCTGACCTTCACAATCATGTTGTGGAGTGTATGTCTCACACACACACACACATGCACACACACACACACACCCCAAATGTAAAACAGCCTTGGAGATAGTGTACAGCTCAGTGGTCAGTCACTTACATAGCATGCTGAAGGCTCTTGAGATGTTCCCAATATTGAGAAAATAAAACAATCAAAATCTCTCAAACATTAATAAAATCATATTTTATTACTAGTAACTCATGCCATGGCTTTATCATAGTTATTAAGCCATGGCTCATTGTTGGATGTTCCTTGTTCTCTTGCTTCTCTCTCTCCTCTTCTGCCCTGCTCTAAGCCCTGGGCTTTATGTCCCTCATTAACCATCTCTGTTGTTTCCATGCTCTCGTTCATTTCATTCCCATGGTGTCAGCAGGAGACTGGAGGGAAAGTTGGGGTATTTTTCCTCCTTGATTCCTTTCTGTGGGGCCTGGCATAGCTGAACATATCTAGAGAAGGAGTACAGCTCTCTACCACGAAGCCCTCAATGTACATCAACCCTTTCCAACTCTAGAAGCCACTTCCTCCTCTGTCATCTTCAAGGCTGAGTGGCCACAAGTTCTGAGTTCATGCCATTGGCAGGCCCTGGATGTGCGTGTACAGTGAATTTCCCTAACCTGGGTCCACACTGTGCCAGACAATCCCATCATTAAACTCTGCTTAATAACTCAAGGTCAATGTTAACTTCTATTTCCTGCTCTTTCCCTGAGTGCTAAGGTGACCTCCAGACTGTCCTTCTCTCCCCCTCTGGCTGCTATTTTCCTGGTAGTTTCTTTATCTCCAGCATAATCATTCTGTCAACCTAATTCTTTTTACATTTTTTTAAGTCTGGGATTAAATTTAAAACCATTAAGAAATGGTTTCTAAGAGTTTTCTATTATTCACAGAATGTAACTTGAACCCCCTAAGTGTTTGCTTCCCATCTCTGGTCGCTGTTTGAATATTTTTGGTAACAGGCATCCACATCAGGACCTCAGTTCCCCACTGGAATACATTTCTTACACTGGAAACTGATTCTCCACTGACTAGCTATGTGATGTCAGACTGTGAGTTCACCCCCATCAATTCCTGGGGTTGATGCAGGCATGGAAGTCAGCATTTTATTGAGGTTTTCTTGAACAAAAGTATATAAACTTAGGACCGTTTCAACATCTAACAAATTTCCAGTAAAAGTTGTAAATCACAGTAAACAATACTGTTATGAATTAGTACTTCTTTACTCTGATCAGAATTTGTTCTGACCACACCTGTGTGTTCAAATCAGCAATTCAGGCTCATGTCAGACAAGGCCCATGTGAGTTTTTTGATCTCTACAAAACAAAATCTCTCAGTCTCTGTCTCTCTCTGTCTGTCTCTGTCTCTGTCTCTGTCTCTCTCTCTCTGTCTCTCTCTCTCTCTCTTTCCCTTCCCCCTGTTTCTCCCCTCCATCTCCCTCCATCCTTCTCCCCTCCCCCACTGATACCATTGTTAATAGTTGTTAGCAGTCCAATTTCTTTCTGGTGTCTCTTCCTTTGCAGAATGCATGACAGACATTGTTTATCTACCACCATTGCAGCATTACCCCGAAGAGTTTCGCCACCATGTAAAGCCTCAGTGTGCCACTTTTACCAGCTCAGCCCCCTGCACTCCTTTCTGCTGGCACTCATTTTTACTCTTTCTAGTCTTACCCTTTTTTGTTTTTACTCTGCATTTTTATTTGTGCTTCTGAGTTACCTTAATTATTGTTTCATTTTTGCCTATACCTGACACCCTGGCTAATTGTCATGGAAGCCTGTGTTTCAGTACTGAATTATTCAGCTTGCTTGTCTTTAGAATCAAGGTCAAGAATGGATTTTTGTGCTCATTTCCTGATGACATAGGCAAAATGCTGACAGGACATGGATTCTGCTCAATAGCAGCTCAGTCCAACTTCCTTAGAACACACACACACAGAAAGAGAGAGAGAGAGAGAGAGAGAGAGAGAGAGATCACCTATAGTACATGGGCGGGTTTGAGATTCTCTAGAACAGAAGCAGTAGAATGTGTGTATGTTATAAAAGGGGAGGTACTAGAATGCTTTTACCCAATAAGAGCTGGATTGTTCAATAATGGCCAACTGTACTTGGTAATGGCTGAAACCCCCATAGCTGCTCAGTTCATGAAGCCAGATCCCTCAACTGTTTGATCTCATGCTGAAGACCTAGAAGATTCCAAAAGAGTCTCTGCTCTTTAGTCTGCATTGGAAGCATGAAGACTCTGGGTCTAGTTGGAGCTTAGGATGTATTCACCAGCAAGAAACAAAGTCCGACAGGCAAGTAAGGTTGAATCATTTCTTGGCCATCCTTACATCTAGGTGGTCCACAAGAGTGTGCTTCCCTCTCTTCCCAACGAAAGAGGCCCTTTTCCTTTTAGTTAAACTTTCAGTTGATCTTTTCTGGTAATTCTCAAAGACACACTCAAATGTATCTTTCAGTTGACTCTGGACCTTATGAAGTTGACACTTAAAATTAATCATCACAAAATCCAAGGGACATGCAAAATGTAGAGCAGATGGTATGAAGTCGGCCATCAAAGTTCTAGATTTTCTTGGGTCCTTCCTGGATTTCACAGTATCTCTGAAAGCACTGTTTAGTATAGTGAAAACAGCTACTTTATTGTTGTGCTAACTTTCTGTGGGTTTCGCTTTAACCCTAGTTTGCCTTCTATGGCTGTGGTAAACACCATGACCAAAAGCATCTTGGGTGGAAAGGGATTATTTGGCTTATGCTTTCACATCACAATCTATCATTGAGGGAAGTCGGGGCAGTAATTGAAGCAGAAGTCATGAAGGAAAGCTGTTTATGACTTTCCCTTGAGGTTCAAGTTCATCAGTCTTTCTTATACCTCTCAGCACGGCCAGTCCAGGTGTGGTACCACACACCATGAAGTGGACCCTCCTGCATCAATCATCAATCATCAATCAATCAATCAATCCAATCAATCAATCAAAGAAAATGTCCCACAGGCTTGCTTACAGACCAATCTGATGGTGGCCTTTCCTCAACTAAAGGTCTCCCCTACCCAGATGATAGATTGTGTCAAATGGACAGTAAACTAACCAACACAGCTTTCATCAACATCTACATAATAAAAACGATAAAGTGTAACTCATAGAACAGTATCTGCAGTTATACTTAGAAAGCTTCCACTTATAAGCCATCTCTGTGCCCAAGTCTCCATTACGCCATTAGTTCTTAAGCCCATGACATAAGCATTCTGATCTGTGCTCTGTGGATTGTGAATGCGCTTTTAGAGAGACATATACTTCTCCCAGCCATCAGTCAGAGGCACAGGGACAGATTACATTCCTTTTCTAAAACCACACACCAACATAGTGGCCAGGATGCAAATGCAGTCCTTGCTTCCCTGCCCTTTTTGTTCTGGGCAGCTCTGTAAAGTGCAGTTTCCCCTAATCAAATACCCAGTGAAGGCTATACCACATTTCTCCTTTCTGGCTTGAATACCTTATTTTAGTTTAGGGAATAAACTAAACTTATTCCCTATTCCCGTCCTTATCCTTGCCCCCACAAGCAGACTATAAGGTGATTCCCCCATAATCTTTACTCTCTAAAGAGCTGCCTAATATCTGAGAAGTCTCTTCCAGTCTACTTTGGGTCCTGCTCTTGCTGGCCCATATTAACATATATTCTTATTGGTACATCTCGCTTTGTGTAACCTGTGTAAGATTGGCCTGTGTTTCAGGGCAGTAATGGTATTTTAGTATATATAGCAATTTTTGAAGTGAAATAATCAACTGAGGTCTTCTTTTAGAACTCTTTAAGGCAGCTGATTACAGATGGAATTGGAGTGTTTTAATTGCATATGTCCCTAGGTTTACTATTTAGGGGTTGAAGGCGTTATATAAGGATGACATTAAGGAAACAGAAGCAGAGTTTCAGGGAGGATCTTGAAGCATCATGAAGCAGGGGTGCAAATGAGTACTCTGACCATTGCAGATCCAGCTGTCCTACAAGCATGGAAATTTCTCCTGGCTTCTCCTGTCCTGTGCTAGCATCCAGACTTCTTTACCCTGCCTGACTATCCACTTGAGTTTATTTATGTCTAGACTCCCATTGAAGATTGACTGTTATCAAAGAGCTGGGATTAAACAGCCATCTAGAGTTCATTCCCCTGTCCACTGTGACCTGGGACAGACCCCATCACTCATCAAGCACTTTGATAATTACATCTTTAAAATGGTTGACATGAAGTTCTGGCGAGAGAAGAATGCACGTGGCTGGCTTTGATGCTCTAGTCCCTGGGGCAGCCACCATGCCCTGGTTCATACCCCTGTTAGCTACTGCCTTCTTCAGTCCTTTTCTTCTCTTTCCACTTTTATCTGTTCAGGGCCAAACTCAAGATGATAAATGAAAGCAGTGCTTTCCATATATCGTGTACTCTGCATAGTGGGCTACATTTAGAAAGGAGTCTCTCAAGTTCATGTGCATCCAGCAAGCCCCAGTGGTCCTTTGGGTGTTTAGATGACAAGAGGAAGAAAGTGGGTTTGAGACCTTTATCAGTACCAGTTTAGGAGTTTAGAACGGGTTACCCTGTCAGACTGTGTCCTATCTCAGGGAGGACTCTGAGCTAAGAACTTACATTGCTCCTGAGAGTCCATCTTCATGTGGAGCTTTTTCTCTCTGTTTCAAAGTCATGATTGTCACCCTGGGCCCTGGAAACAGATCCATGTGCTGGGTGAAGAGTGTGGGCATGGGCCAGTTTCAAGATCTCACCACCCACTCCCAGTGACTGCTGAAAGGGAGTAGATTCCTATCTTTCACGAGGGATTATTTGCAGAGGAAGAATGGCCTGGAAGGACCATGGGAACTTGCCTTGTGGGGATGTGTGCAGAAGGAGAAGCCCTGGCTGCCCTTGGTAAGAACAGCTGCCGAGAGCAGGCTAGGGTCCAGAGACTCTGAAATCCCCTACATGGAAAGGTTTGTTATATTTTGATTTAAAAAGTATTTGTTCAACTCTTCTTTATGACATGAGCTCTGCAGTGTGAATGATAATATGAACTATAATTACTCACATGCACTGGAAATTTAGTGTTCAAGCAGAGGTTAGCACTTAGAGCATCCCCCCTCCCCTGATCCTTAACAGAATTACAAGAAAGTGACATGATTGTCCTTACTTTACAGGCAAAGTGCAGGAAACCCAGGGAGGTAAAGTCACTTGTCCAAACTCAGGTAGTGTTAAGCCTCTCAAAAGGAATTTTATTCAGAGGCAGGCTGAGCACTCTAAATGCTTAGAGCCTCACTGGTACCTTTTTTGATCCCATACCCACCCACCATCCATGAATCAACAGGACTATCTTAGAGTACCAGGCTCTCTTTCTCTCTCTCTCTCTCTCTCTCTCTCTCTCTCTCTCTCTCTCTCTCT
>JADRCH010000167.1:2036419-2051486 GCA_019843965.1 Rhynchomys soricoides | reverse complement strand
TCTCTCTCTCTCTCTCTCTCTCTCTCTCTCTCTCTCTCTCTCTCTGCTGCTTGGGGGAAGAACATCAACAAGATTTCATCCATCTACTTCACCCAACCTGATCTATTAAGGGTGAACATTTTTTTAGGAAGTTCTAATTGCCCAAATGGGAATTTATTTAAAATAACCACCTGTGCCTTCATCTACATCGTAAAAGGATTGTGAATCTCCACAAAGGGTCAGAGTCTGTTTGTGATTTGAGTCCAGGTCACGAGAAACTTGATTTTGGAAAACTCGTTTTTCCTCCTAGAAAAGATTTCTAGGAGAAAAGTTTTCCTTTTCTCTTCTTGCAGCTGTAGCTCTTTATTCTGAGCAGCTGGAATGCCAGCAGAGTATAGAACACACAGAGTTAAGTAGTGTTCTCTGTCTGACCTAATGACTGGAAAGGAGTTGTGAGAAAGGCTCTGGCTTCAGCTGGATGTCTTCATTGCCTTAGACAGAGGCAGCACATGAAATTCTGTATGTTAAAGACTAGAGGAGAAAGCTGTCAATCAATAGGTCCATTAGGCTTGAGGTCCAGATTTAGCCTTTTCTTTCTCTAACCTAGTTTGAATTAGCCATCACTCCATTCATTCCTGTCCTTAGCAATGGTAAAGATTTTGGTTTATATTATTTTTTCTTTCCTTCCCCTCCCTCATTCTGCCTTCTCTCATTTGCAATTCCTTTCACAAACTTAGAATTTTTAGTTTCTCTAATTATTTCTAAACCCCAGTAAAAGAAAAATGTAAGACTTTTACTACACTTTAAAAGCCCATACTACCCTGGATCATAAATAAACTGCCTGATAAACTGCATTAACACTTTTGGGCCATAAGGGGCAGGCCTAATGCACTGATTCATAAGCAGAGGCTAAAAGTTAATGGATTCCTGAAGTTACCTACCACAGAGAACTGGTCAGCAGTTTAAACACCACAAGACTGAGATTCAGTATCAAAGAAGAGAGTTCTGTCACAAAGGGCCTTTGACAGAGATGTGAATATTTTTGGTACAGTAGCCTGGGGTGAGGATCAATGTTGTGCCAAACTCCATTTGCTTGTATCTGTAACTGCTTTGTGGGTTTGTTCATATTGTAGGGTTTGATTCTGTCATACATACATCTGTGAGGCTAGTCCATGAACTCATAACACTCTTTTGTGTGTGCAAGGATAATTAGTCTTACCTGGTTTGGGGGTGACCAGTAGTTCCATTTTTTACAGCCCTGATACAGTTCCTTGGTATCAATCTCAATAATTGCCTGTCAAATAGTTTGCCCAGGCTTCTCTTCATAATGGAGCCCTTGTATAAGGGGATAAAGTAGGTCAAGCAGATCACTGTGAGGGAAATGGACAGCAAGTTGAAGAGTTCCCAGGGAACATATATTTTTGTGACCTGTTGGTTCAACTTTTCATATTTCTGCTCTGCATAATTAAAACAATAGTAGTATCAATAGTAACACTTATAACGCATGGATCAGGGGCCCTGCTGTCCCCCCACCTCTCTAAAAAAAAACAAAAAACAAAAAAAACCTATACCAGGTTTATCATTTGTCTTTGGACTTTGTTTAGATTCTTCCTCATTAAGCCACAACTGGTTTATCTAATTACCATTTGAAGAGTGCCCAATGATGTGATTCCAATAGTGTTGGGTCCACTACTGCTCCCCTTGTGTAGAACATCAACCCAGAAAGCAATTATCCTTTTGCTGATTGTCATTGCTTGTCCAGAAAAGTGGTTCAGGACTTAGAATCTTTAGGTTATTCCTGTTTCATAAGTTAATTCAGGTAGAATGTGACTCCTTTCCAAAAACTGGCTTACTGTATCGGGATGAACTTGTGTAGTTAACCATGATGATTACTTCTTCAGGCAGCTTCTACAGGAAATGTTGCCCTCATTGACATACATAACTGGGCTTTTTTCCCCTCTTCTAATATTGCTCTGTGTCTTAGCTACAGACTAACTGGTGGCTATGTTAGAGTCATGTGTAGAACTCATAAAATACAGATTTGTAGGTAAGAGCAGGGACTGGGCATGGATTATTTGCTCATGTGTACAATAGTTTGGAAGCATAGACCTAGAGACTTCTCATAATTTTGCAGTATTGTTAAAATCTGAAATTATAAAAATTTTAAAATTTGTTTATTTATTTTGAGACAATCTTACTCTTCTTATCTGGCTGGCCTGGAAGCTGCTGTGTAGACTGGGATGGTCTTGAGTTCACAGAGATCTACCTGCCTCTTGTTCCATGGCTCTAGAATTAAAAGCACTACCACCCCTAGCTCAGTTTTCCTCTCTTTAAAGTCATTCAGTACAGTCAAGTCATATACCTTATCCAAGCCTTTCTACCTCATTCTATCTACATTGACAATATAGAATCCTTGTCCATGTCTCAGCCTTCTTTCACTCATTTGATGAACATATAATAGCTCTAGAGAATAAAGACTGAAAGATCAAAAGACACATGTTCCCAACATGGACAGGGCTGCCTGTCTGGTTAAAGATAATAAATCAGCCTCTGGAGAACATGGGAATTGTGCAGAATTTAATTGAAGTAGAAGCTGGTAAAACTTGTTCTAGAGTCAGGCAAGTGCATTATTTAGGCTAGCAGTGTGACAAAGAAGATGGGTTTTATTTTAGATGCCAGATGAACTTGGAAAAAGGCTCTGAGGACATATTTGCAAGGGCCACGGAGTCCAATATATAATTCAGATCCCATGTTATACTCTTAGCACTAAGCTAAATACTGGGCAATGCAGGATCAGAATGAGGGCAGCCATGTTGACAGAACACAGAACAACAGAGGTGTATAGATCGTGTGTGGTGAGGCCTCCTTTTTGACCTCAGTGTTGCTTCTTTGCTGCACATGTAGAGTTTTTCTAAATAATTAATCTGTGTATTTGAAAAATCTGCTCCCCTGGTGATAAGACATGATGAAACTTCTTATTCTCATGCAACACCTGGAAGCAGAAGTTAAGAGGTAATTTTCTTTATCCCACATGGGACCCAAGCATCATCTCCCATTTTCTAATCGTGATCACAATTTGCATTACTGACTCTGGAAGTCATCTGTCAATGGGACTTTCTTCTCTGAACCTCTCTCCTACTTGAAAGCTGTATTCTCCAACAGGGAACAGGGAAGGAACATTAAAGTGATGGTAGAGTTAGATGGTTCTGACCTTGAGCCTGGTCTACACCCTAAGCTCTGCGTAGTGAAGATGAGTATCATCTTTGAACGCTGAGATGTAAGACTGCATTTTCCATATTGTTCTCATTCCTCTGCTCCTAATTGCCCTACATGTCTCAATGTATTTTCCTTCAAACTTACACACTTAACAATTCCAGTATGAGTAGCCACCCTGCCTCCCTAACTTTATCTTGTTTCCACTCACCTCCTCAAACATGAAGCTTTTGCAGATCAGCTTTCCTCAAATCTTCAAAGAAACAAGTATTTCCTCTACCTTGAGGTCTCAATATATGCTGTCCCTTCTGCAAAAATTCTCTATTGTCAGCCCATGTAGATTTCTTTCCCCTTACTAGACCCTTCATAGTTTGTATCTGAACTAATCACACTTCCCTGTGTCCCTGAATCCAATTCTACATTGTTTTATATCAGCTCTTTGTTACTAAACTCCCCCCATTATGTCCCATGAAGGCAGTCACCTCCTGAGTGATTTATACAACTCCATGTTCCCCATCTATTTGATAGTAAATAGTTATTTGCTGAATCAGTGGGGAGCTAGCGGCCAGATGGCTGGATGGACAGAGACATGGATGGATGAATGGACAGACAGATGAATGAATGGAGGAGGTGAAATGAAGGTCTGTCAGTTGAATTCTTCATCAAATCCAATCAAATGATTGTCTTTATCCATGCCATAGCTCTGTTCAGCCAGTCTTCTGGGAATATATGGCTCAACAAAGGTATATTCATTCAGTGCAATCTGTGATCTGCAGTACTGACCTTGATTTACATTCCTCTCACATACAGAACATATATATGTATTTTGTGACCAACTACAGAATATATTTTCATTTTTCCACATTGGATCACTCTTAAATTCATCTAAGTTGCAGGGTTTTTTTTTTTAAAAGAAAGTTTATTTTTCTCATGATTAAAGCAAAAAAAAAATGTGTACTCATTCATAGTCAAAGTGTATCATATAGTTGTATGAAAATGTTCTTATGAAACTCAATACTACATATCGTAGATATTAAAAAAGAAAAAAAGAAAATGCATTAAGAGGATTGAGAGATACTGAGTATAATGAAGCAAATCTAAATCATCTTTCTTCCCCCTCTCATGTTAAATAAGTACAGTAAATTTTTTTTTGTCTTTTTTCCAACAATGGTTCTCTTACACTTTGCAGGTTCATCAGCTAACAAAATTGTGATGTAACTAACATGACCTGAGTGTTTCATTAAGACAATATAGGTAATATAAATATTCTTAAAGGCCTATGACAATGACAGCTTGCAGATACAGGAAGTGAAACACTGGATTAGTTTGAATTAGAACTGGGTTCCCAACAAATACAGCACATTCAAATGTGTAATGCACCGAGCACACAGATGTCATTTACCAAGTGTGTTCCTGCTAGATGTCTCTAGCAGTTGAGTTGGGAAGACCCTGGCAACATACTCTTCCCTGAGGTACTGTGATTGTGACTCATGTCTTCCTTCTTTTCCAGAGTGATCGTCTTCTAATCAAGGGAGGGAGAATAGTCAACGATGATCAGTCCTTTTATGCTGATATTTACATGGAGGATGGCTTGATAAAGTACGTAGAGAAAACCTTCTACTTCTTTTCTACTCAATTTTTGCTGAGAACGAGGCTTCAGTTTCATAAAGTGAAAACTCTGAATTTGGTCAAAAGCATAAATTCTGAGGATTTATTCTAATTGTACTAAAGGAAATGTCATGGGTCATAGACGACTGGATGATGTAATGCCTATCCTTAAGGATGTTGAGAATCATGCGTGAGTGATAGCATCCTGAAAATATCAAGGCATATGTAATAGGTTCTAAGGTGAAATCAGGGTATTCACAGACTTTTTTATCTGTAAGGCTTTACATTAGAGAAAATCCTTAAAAGTAAACCTAACAAAATGGTAAGGCTTAAAAGAGCAGTTACAAATAGGGCATACATTTTGGGCCTATTTTCCAAATACATTCATGGGGAAATCTACAATTTCTTGGTGGAATAACTTACTACTGAAGAAGCATAGGCAGTTAATGTTTATGTGTCAGTTTTTAAAATAGTGAATTTCAAAACAGGATTTGATCAACATGGTGAACAGCATGCTACACCATCATATTCATAAGAGGTCGTTTATGTCTAAAGTACCCAATTCATCCTGTTAGCAAGACTACTTGCTAATGGCAAAGCATTTGTGTAAGGTGGTAGACACTTGCTATGTCACATTTTACAGTGGGCATTGCATGCTCAAGTCAGTGTTCCTCAGTCCTTGAGACCTTATAGTCTTTTAAAAGGCCAGAGGATCCAGCATTATCAGGCATTATCAAGAACCAAATAGCAGGCTAGATGAAATTTAGAGAGAGCAATCATTAATTACAACAGCTGATGTTTATTGATCCCTAATATGCTTAATAGTATTTTGTGGGCTTAGCAGGGATTAACTTTTAATCTACAAAGCTCTGTTGAGGAATTATTACATTTTACCACCAAAAGAATTGGGACATGGTGATATTAAATAATAAGTTGGCCATGATTGGCAACTAGATCAGCCAAGACTGGGAATGCTGGTAGCCTCTATCTGTAGCACACCTACACATGTTAGTCATGGCTGCCCGCAGAACAAAATGATTACAAGAGAAGGTAGAAGCTGAGATGTTAGAGATCTCTGTAGTCTTAGTGTGTTGGAGAAAAGTGGATGAGGCATGTCTACTTCAGATAGGATATTACACTAGTTACAAAAATGAGTGGAAAATGTATATAAACACACACCACATGGGTCCATCAGTTCTTCATCCTCTTGATTTTCAATTTCTCCTAGAGGAAAAACTAAGAAAAACAAGAATAGGACTGGGCAGTATCTGGACTAAAGGAGAATTGCAGTCACAGGCTGCATTTTTTCCCCTCACAATGTGTTTTGAATTGTGGTGGCCCTGGAATGGCCCCATGGTGATGCGGTGAAGCTAAACTCTTAGACATGTCAGGAACACATTAGCTGTGAACCTACAGTTTGCTGGTCAGTGGTGGACTTTTTACTACCCCAAGAGAATTTTTGGGGCTGTGTACAGAAGGGAAAGTATTCACATCACAAATAGTGGGGCACACATGTGCCCAAGGTAAGAGATGCTTAGTGTTAGTATAAACTGTGAGTCCTAGGTATACTATGAGGGACAAGCTTGGCCAGATGCCTAAATCAAAGCTAAAATAATAAAATAAAAACTAAAATTAAAAATCTGGCAATGCTGTAACCAGTGACCCGCAAACAGCCTTGTGGGGAATAGTTATCACATTCTTGTGAGATGCCTGTTTGAAACTCCTGTTTAATTGCTCAACCAGCTTCTTCTCCCACTCTTTCCTGGGATGCTCTGAAGCTTTCTGGGTCTCCACAATCATCCGTCTTTGTCTGAAGCCTCTATTGAATACTGACCATACAAAAGCGGTGGGTGTGGGAGAGACCTGCATGCTTGACTCTGTCCTTGTGCATCTGCAACAAGGCACTGTTAGCTGATCAGTGCCTTGATCAGCTTTCTTACTCCAATGGTGGAGTAAGAAAGAGAAACTTGAGATGGGTGGTGACTCAAGTAGATGCCTTTGGTTAGGGCACAGAGAACTTGCTTAGAAGATGACTAAGTCCCATACCTATTGTTCCAAGTAATTATCTTCTGTTGTGCCTAACAGTCATTTATGTCACACTCCTCTTTGCTTCCTCCAGTGCCATCCCACATTAGAGAGAAAAAAAAAACAAAAAAAAACACAAAGTGAAAGAAATAATGAAAACAGTTATGCAAAAATATTACACACGTGCTGTGTTCTAGACATTGGCAATCTATAGATTTCGGTACAAAATCATAACATGTAGTCCCATGCAGGTGATTTGGTGTCAGTAGTTTTGTATACACAGCTATCTGTCTTTGTTTAAAGGCTGAAGGGCTAATGTCTCTGAAGACCCCAATGTCTAAAATCCTTACACCCTATGCTTGCCTTGAGAGTTGCTCCATTTCATTGCCAGTTGTTTCAATGTCTCACCAGGCAAATTGGAGACAATCTGATTGTCCCTGGAGGTGTGAAGACCATTGAGGCCAACGGGAAGATGGTGATTCCTGGAGGCATTGACGTTCATACCCACTTCCAGATGCCTTACAAGGGAATGACCACTGTGGACGATTTCTTCCAAGGGACAAAGGCTGCCTTAGCGGGAGGCACCACCATGATCAGTAAGTCCTCACCTGCTGTCCAGCCCTGTGTGTTTGACAAAGGTGTCAAACACCTGTCCTCTGAAAATACTGAAACCAGACCCACTTCTCTCAATTTGGTTCATGGAATCTATGTCCCTGGACGTGGGAAAAACAGGAAAACTGCCAACTTCCTGCAATTACACAAAGGAGGTCCATGAGTTTATTGACACTGAAAACAACCAAGAGAAAGATAAGTACGAAAGAATGATCATTGAGACGGACAGTTCTTGGGAGATTAGTGGGTCTCAGTGGATTTAGTACTATTGGGTCTTTGCTATATTTTGACCAATTTGTATCTTTAAGATTAGGAGAGCTGTGAGTGGTTTCCTTTATTTTTCTTTTGTCTTGCTTCTGGTAACTACTAATTCCAGAGAAACTTGGGAAATTGCATGTTATTGGTATACAGAACTGATAGTATTTCAGGCAATCCTTCCTGTTCCAAGGAATCTCAATGAATTTGGGTACTGGCCCAGAGCTAACCTCAAACTCAGGAGACAGAGCACTATTTACTTAACAGCCTATTCTTCTACCCACAGGCACAGAGCAGCCTGAGCCAGAATTACAGTCTGTCTTGACCTTCCTTTTGACTGAACCACTAGCAGGGTTTAACTTTAGCAAGGCCATAAAAGGTGTGGTCCACGGAGGCCTGAGCCTTTTCCCCCAACTAATAGGAAGAAGCCAGCTGATTTCTCAGCAGCTGTCTGCCCAAGAAAGCCCTAGTGTCCTTGAAGACATTGGTAATGTAACTGGATGCATTACATTTTCTGATCAGTGCACTTGGGCTCTGTTGACAGAGGAAATGCATGGTCTTGCTTTGGTTTGGCTGGCTGCCATCTGGACTGGGAATTGGGCTTGTTCTGTATGCTTGTAAAAAGTCCTGTCTACTTGGTCTTCTACATTAGCAAAGGAACAGAGAGCAGATGAGAGGTTTGGGTGAAGACTAAAGCTTACAAGGAGCCATAGATGCATTTTTGCTCTTCATTGACAACTTAGAAACACCAGATGTGCACAAAGCAAAGGATCCACATCACCCTACTTCACTATTAGAGTTTGTTACCACTTGGTTTCCAATTTCACAGGGGGATCCTAGCATCTGGGTCATATTTAAAGTTGTGAGTTTTTTCACTAAGTTCGACTCATGAGTGTCACACCAGTCAGTCATTTACTCACATTCTACCACAGCTTTTAAAATAGATGTCTCTCGTCACTCTGTGAAACTGTCTCTATGTTTTTAACTAAACTTCTCAAATTTTTTTCAATTTCTGTCACTTCCGGTTTTTCATTTTCATAAGTGCATCAATGTACATTCTAGATACTAAATGCTGCTGACAGCTACAACTTACTTTCCTAGGTACGAGGCTTAGGCGTGAGAATAAAGAGTCTGGTCTGGGAAATGTCCAGATTTTTGATACAGATCTCAATGTCATTCTCCCAAAAGTTGAACCAGTTTCACACTTCACCTCAGCTACCGGATGGGGCATGGGCGAGAGGGGAGCTTTTGCCTAACCTGTACTCTAGCAACCACAGTCATTAGTTTTAAAGATACAAATATAATTTTATTTAGTATTACTTAACTTAATTTAGGCATGGTGTGTTTTGTTTTGTTTTGAGATGGGATCTTGCTGTGTAGGCTAGGCTGGTTTTGAGCTTCCAGAGAGCCGCCCAAGTGTTGGGATTACTACCATGCCCCAATTACTGTTTTAACTTTTTTTTTTTTTTTTTTTTGACTTAATCACTTTACACCCTGCTCACTGCGCCCCTCCTGGTCACCTGCTCCCACAATCCTTCCAATGGAGTGATAGGGACACCAACCCAATCACCAAACTCAAGACCCGAAATTTATCCTGTCTACAAGAAATGCAGTGACAGGGGATGGAGCAGAGACTGAGGGAAAGGCCAACCAATAACTGGCCCAACTTAAGACCCATCCCATGGGCAAGCACCAATCTCCAACACTATTAATGATACTCTGGTATGCTTGAGACAGGGGTCTAGTAAGCATGTCCTCTGAGAGGCTCCACCCAGCAGCTGACTCAGACAGATGCAGATACACCCACAATTATTTAAAAATATGTATCATCCATGGTTGCAGAGAAAAGTGGGTTTGAATTCAGAGAAACCAATTCTTGTTAGCAAGTACATAGGTGTTGGTTACTCATGCTTGCTATACATCTAGAACTTCTATCTAGGGAAGAGAACACAACTTTGGTCATTAATAGACCAGACTCAGAGCCAGTAGTCACAGCATAAATAGCAGGTAGTCATGAGGTACTAACACTTACTGAACACTTTGTATGCATCAGGTATCAGTGAAACACCTTATATATGCATTTTTCACTTAGTCATTTGGCAAACTCAGGTGGAAAATACTACCATAACATGTTCCCCATCTACTTAACACCCATTTTTAAGAAGAAAAAAACTGAAGCTTCAGAAAGCTAGCAATTTGTTCTAAGTCCCAGAGTTAGGTAAGCAGAAGGAGCAGGAGGGAGACCACACTGTTTCTGAGTCACCCATTTTGCCCTGTGTCTTTCAGTTGACCATGTGGTACCTGAACCTGAGTCTAGCCTAACTGAGGCCTATGAAAAGTGGCGTGAGTGGGCTGATGGGAAGAGTTGCTGTGACTATGCTTTGCATGTGGACATCACCCACTGGAATGACAGCGTCAAGCAGGAGGTGCAGAACCTCAGCAAGGAAAAAGGTGAGCCAAAGCAAGCTCTCCAGCCCCATCTTGCTGCTGCCCTGTCTGTGTTTCCCACAGGATCCCACTCACATAAGTCACTCCTCTAGTTTGGAGTATGGTACCTTAAGCATGAGGGCTGTGTGAGGGACTTTTACTTTGTTCCAGGCATTTTATATTTATACAACTTTACATGTAGGGTCCTACATGTAGGATCTTCATGGGATAAATATTGTTAGCCACTTCTCAGCTAGAAAAACAGTGTCAGAATAACTCACTAGGATGACATTCAATAGGCAATAGATCTACACAAAGATTATGCTTTTTACCTCCATGGGTATCTTAGGTTCTTATTGCTATGATTGAACACCATGACAAAAAGCAACTCAAGGAGGAAAGGGTTTATTTCATTTTACAGCTGGTAGCCCATCACTGAAGGCAGTCAGGACATGAACTCAAGCTGCACAGGACCCTGGAGGTAAGGATTGAAGAACAGAGCTTGAAGAAAAACCTCTTACTGGCTTGCTTTTCATGGCTTGCTCAGTCTGCTTCTTATAGCATCTAAGCCTGCCATCCCAGGGATGGCTCTCTCCACAGTGAGCTAGATCTTCTCATATCAACCATCGATCAAGAAAATGTAGTACAGGCTTGCCCACAGGCGGAAGCATTTTCTCAGCTGGGGTTCCTTCTTCCAAAATGACTCTAGCTTGAATCAAATTGACATAAAACTAACCAACACAATGCATTACTGCCAGTTTTATGAAGGAAGAAACCGAGGCAAGGTGAATAACCCTCCCTGAGGTCACATTCCTAACAAATCTGAGAGCAAAGGTTTCTAACCTCGATCAGTTTTATAAGACCAAAATGTTAAAATTATATAGTAATGATACATCCTTGAGAAAGTCTAAGACATGCCAGGAGCAAGGTTAGATTGATTCTATAGTTAGTAGTGAAAAATGCAGAGTGTGTGTGTGTGTGTGTGTGTGTGTGTGTGTGTGTGTATTTGTGTATTTGGCAGGAGGGCCTCTCATTGCAATGATGATTTCGGTTCCATTACCACCTTAGATTCTTCTGGTCTCTTTCGTCTTATGCTCTGGTCATCAGACACATTCTACCTACAGGAACACACATACTTATGCAAATGTGTGCCACGTGCTCAGCTTTGTAAGGTGATTAAAGACCTCAGAGATGGATAAGCAACAGGCTCTGCTGAAGGAAAGGCAGCAGACTGGATGATTCAAAGCACAAGAACTGTCTGGCCACTGTGCAAAAACTTCAGGGAAACTTCATGTGTCTGTGTTGCAAGGAGGAGGATGCTCCCTCAGAGGATGCTTTGTCCTTTCTATCCCTTGCTGCACCCCACAAATCCTGCCCAATCCTTGAGAACATAAAACACGAAATTAGCCCCACCCTCCCTCCCTGTTGTCTGTCACACAGAGCATCTTAACTGCAAAAGAAAACTCAGGGCTTTAAAAAGAACACAGAACCTGGGTCATTCCAAGGATGACTTGGAGGCTTTTGGAAGTAGGAATATTGTGGAAAACTGCCCTGAACTGACCCACGTTGAGTAGGGACATTCTTGGACTATAATCCACTTTTGGCTGGGGAGACTGTGGGCTAAGCTGACCCTAATGGTTAAACCAAAATTATTTTCTTTTCGTCAAAATGATTTTCTGTTTCACCATCCCACCTACTTATTTATTTTGGGTGAAAATCAGATAGATCTTTTCCTATAATGCTGATGACTTAGGTATGAAAGTACAAGGCACAGATTCAAGGCACAAATCGCTATCTGTCCACTCTGCTAATTCACCGATGCCAGGCTTTATATCTACTTTTTGTTTCTACATTTGAAATTTAGTGTTGTGTGAAAGAGTCATTCTTCAAACTGAGTGTCTTAGTCAATGTTCTTTTTCTGTGAAGACGCCATGACCACAGCAACTCTTAGAAAAATGAAACATTTCATTGAGGCTAGCTTATAGTTTCAGAGGTTATCACCTCCCTTATCACCATGCTGGGAAGCATGACACCATAGAGATAGACCTAGGGATGAAGGGTGTGTTAGATGTTTGGATCAGTAGGTAGAAGGAAGAGAGAAAGACACTGAGTCTTGCTTGAGCATTTGAAACTCCAAACCTCACCCCCAGTGACAAATTTCCTTCAACGGGCCATACTAAATCCAACAACCTTAATCCCTATCAAGTATTGCCTCTCCCTATTGACCATTCCAATAATTGAGCCTATGGGGAACATTCCTATCCAAACCACCACACTGAGTATATAGTCTGCATCCCTTTATGATAAAAGTCATGGTAGTTTTAAATGAAAAACTAGAATTTTTTCTTTCTGAGACAAGGTTTCTCTGTGTAGCCTTGGCTGTCTTGGATCTTGCTCTGTAGACCAGGCTGACCTTGGACTCACAGATTGTTGCCTGCCTTTGCCTTCTGAGTGGTGGGATTAAAGTCATGTGCCACCATCACCTGGCTTATCCTTTAAACAAATTGTAGAGGATGGAGGGAAAACAGTATACTTAGAAAAACTGTGCATGTGTGTTATGTATGTACTGTACATGTGTGTATTCAAAAGTCTAGGTTCCATGACAGCTTATAATATAACATGTAAGTTCATACTTCTACAACTTAGAAACGGATTTTTAGGGAGGATACAAGATTTTGGGGGACTTGGCTTTTATTTTATTTTGTTTTATTTTATTTTATTTTAATACAAAGCCTTACTGGCTGGCCAGATACTTTTTATGTAGCCCAGCCTACTGGCCAAACTCATGAGTGAATCAAGGGATAGAAAGGAAAATTCATAGCAATCTTCCTGCCTCAGCCTCCCCAGTAATAGGGTTAGAAGCTTGTCCCATCACAAGGTCTAGCCCAGAAGTAGATCTTAAGATTAGTTTAGATTAGTAGATCTTAAGATTAGGAGACACCGTTCTGCCAAGACACTACTTACAAACTATGGATTTTACTGGACAAGAAAGGGCATGATAAGATAAAAGCATTCCAAATGTCTTCACTTCTGTTGGGAAGGCACCTGAGCCATGTGCTCAGGGCCTGGGTCTGCCTGGTAGACATGAGAAGGTGGTAGAGATAATTAATGTTGTCTTTTTCCTGACTGTTTTTTCCCTCTCCTTGTCTGACAGGCGTTAACTCCTTCATGGTTTACATGGCCTATAAGGATTTATATCAAGTGTCCAACACAGAGGTAACAACCCATTTGGCTGTGTGATTTGGATGGTCTGCATGGGTTTCCTATTGTTGCTGATGACCTTGGCCACTGGGACATGAGTCACTGTGGTTACTGTGGAAGGCCACCATGCTGGGTTTTGCGTCCATACTGCATTTTAAAGAAGGTGGTGGGTTGGGTGCTTGGGTAAGGGAAAGCTGTTGTCTCCAAACTTCTCATAAACCTGGTGAGCATTTCTCTGCCTTCTAGAATCAGGCGGCCTTCCTGCCAGTTGTATCAACATGACTGTCATATTTGTATCAGTTTGTCTTTTCCTAGGAAATTATGGATGTGCATGAGTTTTGATAGATCTGAAACAATCATGGGAAATGCAAAAATTTAGTACTCTTAACTTTCTGGTGGAGAGTAAGGGTCATTTTGTCTTGAAAGGCTCAGAGTAACAGTTTGAATACATGTATTAGCTTTGAACAGGCTCTTGGGGGGGGTGCATTTGGAGCACTTGTTGAAAAGAATTCTGATACCATGTCTAAGCTCAATGGAAAAGTACTCCATTACATCTGGATGCCCAAGAGAAGGCTTCTTAGATATTGGTCTGGACTGTATGTAAGTCCTGACAAATCTTTTACAGAGACGAAGCCTCCTAAGATGTCTTTGGACTACATTTGTCTCTGTTCTAGGACAGTTTCTGTCCTGGTTTTAGTAACTGGCCTTTATGTCACACTGCTAAAGGATGCTGGGATGCTGTTCATTTCTGTTTTTAGCTCTATGAGATCTTCACCTGCCTGGGAGAGCTGGGGGCCATTGCTCAAGTTCATGCCGAGAATGGAGATATCATTGCCCAGGTAACCAGATGAAGTGAGCATTCTGTGTGAGCTTGGGTCTGCATCTCACCCATTTCCTCTTTTCTGCACCACTAGAATGCCCTGAGTGTTCATGACTCTGCCATAAACACATTGTTAAAGACAAAACCTATGCTCAAAAATCTTACAGCTCTGGGCTCAAGCTTTAATTTCAACATTGGGTCTGCAGAGAAAGGAGGATCATTGAATGTTCAAGGCAATTAGATTTGGTAGCAAATTTTGTATTCCTGGCTGGAAGAAGTGTGTCTCAGTTCTTAAAGAATTAGTATTCAGCAAGACAGTGGTGGCAAATCCTTTAATCCCAGCATTCTGGAGACGGAGGCAGTAGGTTCTCTGAGTTTGAGGCCAGCCTGGCCTACAAATCAAGTTTAAGGACACCCAGGACTACACAGAAAAAGGCTGTCTCAAAATCAAAACAAAACACAAAAACAAGTCTTAATTTTCCAGGTCAGGTAGTGGTGTATACCTTTAATCCCAGCATTAAGGAGGCAGAAGAAAGGTAGGAACTGTGAGTTCCAGGACAACCAAAGCTATATAGTAAGACCCTGTTTCAGAAAACCAAAGCCCAGCCAAACGAAAAAAGAATCTTCAGATTAATGTCACCTTAAATCATGTTACTAAATGTATAGCTTTTGTTTACAGTTTACCTGATGTCTTCTCCACTTGTTTTTAATTTTGAGGCAGCAATTTCAACTTAGATATTTATTTAGTTATGAAGTGAAGACAGGGATGTCTAGAAGTGACCTGCTAAGTCTTCTGTCCCTATAGTCTTGGTTGTCCTTTTAATTGCATCTGGAATCAACAAAAACAAATTCCTGAGCAAGCCTCTCTCTCTCTCTCTCCCTCTCCCTCTCTCTCTCTCTCTCTCTCTCTCTCCCTCTCTCTCTCCC
>JADRCH010000167.1:2004072-2036319 GCA_019843965.1 Rhynchomys soricoides | reverse complement strand
CTCCCTCCCCTCTCTGTTCCTCTGCCTCCTCCCTTATCTCTACCTCTTCTCCCCACCCCCATACCCATACCCCTTCTGAGATTGAATCTTACTAACTAGCTCTGGTTGGTCTGAAACTTTCTATATACACTATACTGATCCCTATGGAACTCAAAGAGATCCCTTTGCCTCTACCTCCGGAATGCACGGATTAAAGGCGTGCACTACTATGCGCAGCTACAGGATTTTCCTGTACTGACCACGTGACATGAGACCCTCCCTAAATGTGGGCGGCGCCTATTGGCCGCAACCCAGATAAAAGGACGCGGTAGAAGGAAATTTTGTTTTTCGGCCGCTTGTCCTCGGTCTTGCTGGCAAGTTACCTTGTCCTGCTGGTCGCCGCTCCTTCATTGAAAGTTGGACCAAGTTCTTTGCGATTTCAACGACAGAAGACTGCAGAGCATAGCACAACGGGATTCCTTTCAGCCTTCTGAGCCAGATTGAGACTGTGGAAAAGTCCAACTTCGTGCACTGAGCAGCTCCGGGATTGTCAGCCTCTTCAGAGTAAGACCGACACTGACTGTTGACTACTCTGACCATACGTCCTGATCTGTGAAGGCAAGGCTACTTCTAGAGTTCAAGACAAGGGACTCCCGAACCATAACGATATGCCCAACTTCTACAACATGGAGGAGCCTGAGATTGAGGTGGAAATCGAGGATGAACAAGAGGTAGGAGCTGCAGAAGAGAACAGCGTTTTCAGTGAACGTGCTCTAGGCTTCGAGGACAAGCCCGAGTACCAGCGCATCCTGAACCAACAGGGTGATATGAACCTCGTTGCTCTAGGCTTCGAGGACAACCCCGAGTACCAGCGCATCCTGAACCAACTGGGTGACATGAACCTCGTTGCTCTAGACTTCGAGGACAACGCCGAGTACCAGCGCATCCTGAACCAACTGGGTGACATGAACCTCGTCTACTTAGGTGGTGCCATCGCCTTCTTGAGCCAAGGGAGTCATCAAAGTCCGAGACAGCTCCAGTTGGAGGGCTGGGAAGCCTTAGTTGCCAGAGTTCCCCAGCCCCAGGGCCGGCGCAGTCGACCACGCATCCGCAGAGGTCTCACATCCTGGCAGCTGAGCAAACTGGAAAGAGTTTTTCAGGAAGTTCAGTACCCTGATGTGATCATGAAGAAGAACCTTGCGAGGAACCTGTTTATGAAAGAATCTGAAGTGCACCGTTGGTGGAAGATTAGAAGAGCCAAGTATAGGAAAAATCAGAGACTACAAATGCTCAAGGGTACCCCTGATGGTACTCAAAATACCTTTCACTAATGTTTTTTGGAGAAGCCCTGGAGTGCCATCCTAGTCCAGGAGCAACCCTTTCAACAGTGAAGATCTGAATACTAAGAAAGAAAAACAAGTTGTTAGTTCAAGGCCAACCATGGCTACATAGGAAGACCCTGACTTAGAAAAAAACAACTGTGAAATAGACACTTGAGCCTCCCAGTCTGTGTGAAGAACAACAACAAACAAACAAACACCAGAAACAACAACTACCAAAAAGGTGGAGCAAGTCATGAAAACAAACAAACGAAAAAACAAGGAGAGGTCTGGACAGTCTAGAGAAGCAGGCTTTATTAGAAAAAAAGAGCATGAGGGAGAGCCAAATCTATGTGACATTCTCTGTCTCTCCGAGAAATCTGATCCAGGACAGCAGATCTCAGAGCTTTTGATAATAGTGAATTTAGGTCCTGTGGGGATCCACTGGTTTCCCAGAAACCATCTTGATTAACTTGCTGAAGGAATGATGAAAGCAAGAGCTACGAGTCCCACACTGATCATCTGTAAGAAGCAAAGGTATTTTCTACCCATTTCCTGGACTGTTTAATGGGATGGATGCACAGATGTGTCTTGGGAAATGCACTCAGCATTGGCCACTGCTAGGAGGAGCCAGCAAGAAAAGGAGAGGGAGATCTCAGTTCATCTGATGACATTAACAATGAGGAAGACATCATCATCTCTTGAACACCTGCTGCCAGGCACTTGGCTGAAGAGACGAGAACAAACAGGCTTTTCGTAGCTCAGCCTTCACAAACTACTGTGTTTCAGAGGACAACCAGAGGTCAGTGACTGTGGTCATCAGGCACACAAGAGTAGTATATAGGCTAACTCTTGTGGTCTTCTTTGACCTCTTCCATTCTCACCACATAGCTCAGGCTGTCCTTGAACTCACAGAGATAGATCTGCCTGCTGCTGTCTCCTATGTGCTGGCATTAAATGTGTGTGCCACTAGACCTTGCTGACTTCCAAACCTTTAAAATGTCATCATCATACCCATTTTAAATAAAAGACACAAATAAAGCTTGGTTTCTCTGTGCAGTTATTGGGGACTAACATAAGGTTAAAACCAAATACAGCTACCAGAGAACTGTTTATGTTTATGAAGAACTCTGGGAGGGGGTAACTGGGAAAGGGGCAGCATTTGGGAGGCAATTAAATAAAATAATTTAAAAAAACCCACCCATTTTCAGGCTCAACGGGATGTTATCGCTGACTTATAGATCCTAATGAATAACCAGTAGAACCAAATTTCATCTCTTTACTGGGGCATCAGATTTCATGCCCCAGTAGGCATCTTGACTCAGAGAGAGTGTATCTGGGGCTCCTTTGCTCTTTATGCCCCATAATACAGGACTCTAACTGTTGTGATTTCAGAGTCTCAACAATATCTTGAGTGGAGGAGGTGAGCTAAGTATGCAATTCCCTCTGACTTGTGACCAAGAAAACTAATTAGTTTGGTGCTTTCTTCCCATGTCTCCCCCATATTCAAACTTAATGACATCTTTTCACACACAGGGCCCGGTTTGCTAGCATTTAGGGGATGGATCCTTGGGTGCTAGAACTGTTACCCTTCCCCTTTCCATGTGTTCAGCCCAGCAGCCAGAGGCCCCCAGCTCTTCCTCTGCTGCCACGAAATCCAACCTCCTTGTATTTCAGACCTGTAGCTACCACAGGGCCTGTAGTGCCATTGCTTGGTTTGAAAATGACCCCCCCCCCCCACCCGTGGCTCCTCAGTGCAGATGCTCCCTGTCTCCTCCTCTTCATCCCACCTCTTCCTGACCTTGAAAAGATCTGTTCTCCATAAGGAAGAAGAATTGGGGCATTTTTCCATTTGGATGAGGTTCTAGTGTGTATTTATTAGATTCAGCCTGAACTGAAGATTAAATCACGTCATCTAAATGAAGGCAGCTGCTATCCTCAGAGTTTCTATGCTATACTTCTACAAAAGCAAGAGCAAAATGAAATCTCCTTTGGGTACAAACAAAGACAATTTTCAAATCTTCCAAATTGCCAAGCTAGGCTGAGCTTTCTTAACCGACACACTGAGCAATGTCCTTAAACCTACAGAGAAATGTATCTCCCACTCCTCATTAAAGAAGTTTCCCTTTGCAGTAGACAGAAAATTACAGGAAAGCACACCGGGTCAAACACAAGAGACGTGCTGCCTCGGTGGATATACATATACCTACAACACAGCCCTGCTAACCCTCAGGGACCGTTCAGAGGGATCAGAAGGTGGTAGGAAACACAGGACTAGGGAGTCAGCTGAGACTGTGTCCCCCAGAAGCGACTGGGAAACTTCACCTATGTTAACGCCACCTTATAGCTGCCCAAACAGGACCCAGGCAAGAACACTAGTAGATATGATAATCCAGAACAAAATCTCATGGGGTCTCAACCCTAGGCAAAGAATTACAGGCAACAAATGACTTGAAAAAAGAATTAGCCTCTCCCAGGATGAGTCCCTAACTGATTATCTAACAGAAATTAGTTAGTCCTGAAATTATGTTCAGGACTAACAAGCCCCTCCAAAAAGACTCAACAGGTTGATTATATGTTTCTACTATTACATATATGTAATAATTATAATTTTAAAAGAAACAGGCCAAAAGGACATGCTTTTGACAGGGAGTGAGGGGTGGGTATATGGGAAGGGTTGAAGGAAGAAAGAGAAAGGGGAAAGTAATGTAATCAGATTTGAATTAAAATAAATAAAAAATTTTAAAAAGAAACATGTTTCCTCTGTATCTACTATGTTCCAGGCAAAAACAAAGCAAGGGTCATTTCCTCATTAGAGCAAGCCACAGCTGTGCTGTGACCAGAATAGTGAAGTCATTGTTGCCATGATTTACTCGTGGAAGCAGTATGTTAGCATTTGACCTTGATAAACTGGCTTCATTCTGGGTTAACACATGGGACCAGTAGACAGTTTATATAGGACAGAAGATATTTAATTGTAAACCTTAACCTTAATGTGCCTTATCAGGGAGGACTCTTACTAGAGTCTGGAAGAAAATATGTCTAGAATTCAATCAATGAGAACGGCCAGCCAGAAGACAAAAATGGGGGTGGTCCCCCAGAAAAATCAGCATCTGAGGTGTTTAGAGAATTTTTCATAGTATGTGATGTAGTAAGTTCTGCAGGCTTTCTCCTGTGTGTTCCCCAGCCCTCACCCCATCCCCATTCCTGATTTGTTTTGTTTGTTTTTCTGAGACAGGGTTTTGCTGTATAGCCCTGCAGACCAGGACGGCCTTGAACTCAGATATCTGTCTGCCTCTACCTCCCAAGTGCTGTGCCCTTGGCTTTCTGTTGGTTGATTTAATTGTCTGGAACAATTTGGTCCACCCTCAGTTGACCCCTAGACACACCCAGAAGTATACCTTCCCAATCAGTCTCCTAGGTGATCACAAATTCAATCAACTTGTAGATGAATGTTAAGCTTGTGTTAACTGTTACCTGTCTTTCCTGCCATTTTGTGCTATCATTAATTCCATAAGGAAACTTTCTCACATGTTGTTATTGCTGTCACTGGAATGTTTTGTGCTTTGATGTTTTTGGAAGCCAATCACAACAGAAGTCAGATAGTACTGCCTTGAATAGTTAGCCACAATAAGCTTGGACCTGAACCAACCACTCAGCAATACTTCCTGTACCTGTGTATGAGCTTTTATGGTATTTGCCTTTATAAGCTGCCCCTGGGATGGACCCCAAGATGAAAGAGACACTTGCAGCTATTTAGAATAAGACTTCCATTTTGAGTAGGAGTCGAATATAGTTTAAGTTCCCAAGATCTCCCTGAGAACTTATATGTCACTTGGCAGAAAGAGACATGTATGTGGGTAACTAACATCCTCCTGGTTGGCAAGTTAAGACATGAATGTAAGACAAGTCCCATCCTGTTTTCCAAGTTATGAGGTGAATGTTAGACAAGTCAAGTCCCCAACTAGAGTTGAATACCCCAATCAATGTGAGCAGAGTAAATGTACAACAAAGACTTGTTCCTCAGGAAATCCCTTATCTCTGAATCCTGATTGGTGGAATAACTTGGCACAGATCTTTGTAGATCTCAGATTTTAAAAGCCCTATAAGATTTTGACTCAAGGTCACAGCTCCCCAGTCTGACCTGAGGCCCTTACCCATCAGTTCTGGGGCAAATATTCAATAAACTAACCCTGTCTGACTGAGATCAGTGTTCTATGTTTTGTGAGGTGACTTCCGGATCCCAACAGACTGATCATCAAGGTTAATCACCACAAATAGAGACTTTCCTTAACATCCCCTTAATTTGAAATACTAACAACAAAACAATAAAAGAGGCTTAAGAACCCTTTTTTTAAAAAAAAAATTGGATATTTTCTTTATTTAAATTTCAAACGTTTTCCCAGTTCCAGGTCTCCCCTTCGGAAACCCCCTATCCCATCTCCCCTCCCCCTGCCTCTATGAAGATGCTCCCCCACCCACCCACCCACTCCTGTCTTCCTGCCCTACTCTCTACCCTGGAGTTACCAGGTGAGAAAGGCTTGTTTTTTCAGGATCTCCCAGGCCACAACAAGGCTAGGATCATTGGAGCAGAGTTTCTTAGAAGCTAGCCTTAACAATTTCAGGGTGCAACTGCAGACAACATCAGCCTAGGATTTCTGCTACCCCTAACTGTGTTCAACAGCCTTGTCCATAAGCCTTGTTCATAGGTATGAAAATAATAACAGTCAGCCATGAGGTAGAATTTTATCAAAACTCGGGTAATGCTGTCTAGAAGAGTGTTTTCTTTTTTCTTTCTTTTTTTCTGCTTGAATTCTAAATTCATTCATTTAATCCATGTATTTAAAATACGCAAACCTAGAGGCAAGGCTGATACTAAAACATGAGTTGTCAGAATCTGAAACTGTAGCTTCTCATTAGGCCAGAATAGGGTTGGAAATCTGCACCTGGTCTAAAAGAGCCCAGATGAATCTGATAGAGAAGGCAGGTAACAATATGCTGAGGGATCTGGCCCTAAACCTTAGGCTACATGGCCTTAATCCGGGTACTTAAATCAGAGCACAGCATAGAGCTGAAGAGAAACAAAGGAAAGTTTGAACCAGCCAGCAAGTTAGGCAAAGAGATGTTCCCAGGGTCTGAAAAAGATGAAGAGTAAGTGACATTTTACTGGCAGTGTAGACAAAACATGGACACTCTTCTCGAACAATCTTCTTTTCTTTTGAGAGAGAGAGAGAAAGACAGAAAAGAAGCCAGTTAACTTTATAGATTCAACTTTGCTGCTCCAAATGCAGAATTATATATTTGCCCAGCATATACATTTTGTTCTCTCCCCGCCCCCCCCCCCAATGCATTTTAGCCCAGAGCATGCAGATATAATTTCCCCAAATGTTGGCTGCGGTTTGTCTAAGAACGTTCTCCATTTTGTTTATCTTTTTTTAGGAGCAGGCACGGATGCTGGAAATGGGGATAACTGGCCCAGAAGGCCATGTTCTAAGCAGACCGGAAGAGGTGGGTTTCATGGGGGTTGGAGGTGAGGGCCACACAACCCAAAGCCAAGATGGGAGTGAGGGTTCTTTTCGCCAGTGTTTTCTGGGAGACTGGTCCTAGGGTGCCACTCACTTTACATCTGGAATATTTCTGTTTGGCTCCGCCTGAGCCACATCTGCACACAGTTTAGGCACAAGTACGGCTGGAAGAATGTGATTGAATCTATGAAAGAATGTGATTGAATCTGTGATTCAATCTATCATTGTTGGGAGACTTCTCTCAGAGACCTCCTCTGGCTAGAAAGTGTAACAGATGCTCATCTCTGTTCTTCGGTTGCCTTACACTACCTAGGCCTTCAGTGGGAGTGCTCTAAGTCTTTGCTAATCATCACAAATTCTAGAGAAATTCATATGCACTTTTTCATATTGCAATGAGTCTTGCAAAACACTAACAATGTGGAAAGGAGGTTGAATAGACTTTTCACAGTCAATATGCCCAGCGATTCTTGTCTCTTACATAAGCAACTGCTGCTGGCACAAGGCTCAGAGCCTGGAATTAATTGCCCACCAATCTGAGAGCAGGGTTGTTCTGAACTTCCACCTTGAGTGATCTCAAGGCTCTCCATGTCAATGAACCTAATCCCCTTATGGCAAACTCCACTGAAGAAGAAGAAGAACCCAAACATTTAGTTCTTCCCTCATCTCTTCTACAGCCTGCAAGAAATTTAAATGTAACACAGATATAGGGAAAGTTTCCTATTACAATGTGGCTATATATTTTGCAAGTTGACTAATACAATTGAATCAGGTGCATCCAAAAGGAGACATAGAACATGGTCAGCTTTCTACATGTTGCCAATTGCTACAATCTGTAAGTTAATGATGGACATTCCAGTCACACCCACAGCAATCCTGGGGGAGTGGGAGAGAATACATGCTCTAATGATTCTGGCTCTTTCTAAGAGACACTTATTCCTGACAATGCTAACTTCATGCATTATCCCAGGTGTTCTTGCTATCACTCAAAGTACTGGCCTTGCATGGGTAAAGAACCTAACAGTTAGAGGTCAGTCATGAGCTGATCATGTGTGCAGGACTGGAAAATCATTTATATGGTGTTATCTGGCCATAGTGGTCAACACTGTTTGTGAAACTAGAAATGCTGGTCTCTGGAGGGACAGGCTTGCAAGGCGGATTTCTTTAGACACAGCCAGGGGATTTCACAGCAGAGTCTATTTTTGTTCCTTGGTTTGTTTTTTCAACCTCACTCCACCCCCACCACCTCAACCTTTCCCAGTCCCTTCTCCTTTTTAGTAAGAAGGCCACTTAGCTGTAAATCTCTCCAACCCCAGAAGCTCCTTTGAGTAAAGTTGAAACGTGATGTAACCTTCTAAAGATAGTCATGTTGTCAAAGTGCAGAAAACCCTTCAGTGCTGGCTCTGGGAGGGAATGGGATCAAAGGGGCCAGGGCTGAGATCATGGGGCTGTTGAAGTGGTCAGCAAAGGTATGAAGGGGCAGTGAGCTTAGGAAAATCCAACTCCTTTTCAGTTCAAAGCCCACCTAGATGTAGTCTCAAAGGATGCTGTTCAGAAAGCAGAGCAACAAGCACAGAGCATATTCTCCAGGGTGCAATGTCTGGGTGCTTAAAGAGTTTTACCTGCACCCCAAAGCCTTCTGGAGTATGTCAGCTCAGCCAGCCTAGTTCCTCAAGCCGACTGAACCCCATGGAGTGATTGGTTTGCATTATGCAGCCACTAGACATCTGTGAGCCATTTGAAGCATCTTTTTTTAAGTATTGGTCTGTGCAAGCTAACCCAGAAAGTCATATCCATATGAAAAGGAATGGCTGCTCATTCAGTGAGGAATCACCACCTGGTCTCTACTTCAGGATGAGCTGGATTTGCTCAGGGTTTAGCCAATAGCAGACTTCACATTGGTCAGAAACTGTAACCAACAATCACATCAACAGCCGCTGTCCCAGGCAATGATTTCTCAAAGGGATTAATCATTTCATCCTTACAACGGCTTCTGATGTCAGGACTCTTTGGTACTCCCACTTAGGCCAGAAAGCAGCAGCACTGAGAGGTTGTGCGATCTACCTGAGGTTACATAACAGAACCAGGATTCACTCTCAGTCACCCAAGGGAGCCTGAGCTCCCAGGTCTCGCTTGGTTAATCAAGTGTGGGAAAACTGCTCAGTATTCCTCATGTATTAAGTGCAGCTGGGTTAGTTGGCGTACTTGAAAGAATGAACTCTACATTGGAGTAGGCTAGAAGAGAATAATAATAAACACAGTGGCTGTGCTGCAAAGCTTGCAAATTATTCTAATAAGAAATCTTTCATAGAACTACTCTTTGCAAACCCCATAGCTGCAGGAAATGTCTTGATGTCCTGTGTCTTCATCTGGGAATGATGGGATTGTGCTTTCCCAGAATCTCTGCCCTGAGATTGGGAAGCAGAAGCTTTTATTTGGGTTCGGCCTTTGTGCTAACTATAGGAGAGGAGAGAGATACAAAGACAGGCAGTGCCCTAGACACAACACTATGCTATTCTCCTCCTTTGTTGATGGACAGAGGAAACCCAGGAACCTAACAGGGCAGATGAATCCTAGAAGCAGATTCAGACCATGTAATTCAGATTCTCCTGGGTGGTTCTCAGCTTCATCCAAGCACTTTATCACCGCCTGTGATAGAGGCAGAATGTGTTGAGGGTGAGGGACTCTGTTTTACTGATTGTTGAGACTTGTTTTTGTAGCTGGAAGCTGAGGCTGTGTTCCGGGCCATCACTGTCGCCAGCCAGACCAACTGCCCTCTCTATGTCACCAAGGTCATGAGCAAGAGTGCAGCTGATCTCATCTCACAAGCCAGGAAGAAAGGTGATTTGTGTTCCCAGGACGGTGAAACTCCCACTGCACCACATGGCTCCTCCTCATGGCTCCTCCCCTCCCTTCCAGGCTGTTCACTATAATAGAAATGACATCTCTTCTGTTCCTTGCCATGTTCTCTAGAAAGTCCTGTCTAAAACTGGAGTTCTGAGTTTTCTTTCATCTGGCATATAAGTAAACAGAGGCTCAGGAAGGTTAAACAAGTTGCCCGAAATAATAGCCCAAATTAATTTCTCCGAGACTTGTACATCTTCCACTCACTTTCTATCTGTCCTATGTCAGTTCACATTATCTTAGATTCATAAATAGACACCACAGTCAATATTATGCTGAATATAGAAGTCAAAGATCCAGGTCAAAACTGGCTTAAACAAGCTATCAACAACTAAAGTATTGGTTGTAATTGGAGCATTGTTAGCTTGATGGGTTTCAGCAATGACGTTAGTATCTAACCATCCACTGTTTTCTGTTTTTGTTTTGTTTTGTTTTGTTTTTATCTTCCTGGTGGTTTCACAATCAGTATTAACTGTGACAGGAATATATGATATCGGGGACATCTATTGTCCTCAATTTCTGGTGAAGGAAGCAATGAAGAAGTGACTCAAGCAAGCATCTAAGGATACTGTGATTATCTTGCTTGGAATCTGTGCACATCCCTGACTCAAAGGCTGTCCAAGAGACAGCAGCATCTGGCCAATCCTGAGAGCTCATCGCAGGGATGTGGTCACTCTACCTGATCATTCTGGTCAGAGCAAGTTATTTTAGAAAGGAATGGAATGACCTTTACGCTGTGGTCTTCCTGACCCAGGGCTCTGACCTCATCGCCTTTCTGCCCTCTGCTGTGCTGTCCACTGCTGTTATTTAACTAGGGCTTGCAGTGTCTTGATCTCTGCTTCAAAAGCTTTGTTTTTTTTTTTTAATTTTTGTTTTTTTGTTTTGTTTTGTTTTTAATTCTGTGTTTGTCCTTAGTGATAGGCTCTTGGGCTCAGTGTGTTTGAGAAACTAGAGATTCGGGCTGTGCTTGATTGTGAAAGAAGATTCCCCAGGCAGTCATGCAGTGCTATTGCTGTGAGCTGGTGGCCATCTCCTAGCAGAGAGACCTAAGATGAGTGATGCATCAGCTTAGTGGTCCTGAGGAACGTCCATGTCAGAGTGACTATGGTTCTTAGGGGCAGGTCCAGATGACTTCTGGTCATCTTTTTCAGCTCTCCTGCTTTCTGGACCCTTTTCCAATGGGAGAGGAATCTTTCTAGGTGTCCAAATGTCTTCCTAGTGATGAGGTTCTTGGGTCTTGCCCATTTTTCCATGTTTATGGAAAACGTGCTGCTTTATCTCTCAGCAGTTAATAATCCTACTCCCCTGGATAAGAGGCATTTGGGAGAACCAGGAAAGCAGTCAAATTCTCCTTACTAGAAGTGGGGTCTGGATACAAGAAGGAAAAGGAGAGAGAAAGGAAGAGCAGGAGAGACCACTACACTCACCCTATCCAGCCAGTACATTGGCCCCTCATGCCCTCTGCTGGTGTATCCCACATGAGCTCTGTGCTCAGAGCTACCCTGAGGATGAAGTGTTTTGAAGTGTATGCTGCCCTTACTTCATGTTCACAATAGAAACTTCCTCCCATTAGCCTTCTGACTCGTGATGGTCTGGTAAGGAGAACTCACTCAGCTCTTCTTCCAGCTGGCTGAAGTGTAATTCTGGGACAAAGTAAGGGCTGCAGATATTGGAACTATGAACATCTTTTGGACAACCATTCTCAGGGAGAATCAAGAGTACCTCCAACAGGGAGATGGATTTCCTGGTAAATTTGTTATTCCCAAGGGATCTCATCATCAGCGCCAGTGCTGCTTAAGACCTCTGGTGCCCATAATTAATATAAGAAAGCTATAAGTTAAGGCTGGTGGGGGTGCCACTTTGTGTAAAAGCACTTGTGTCAAAGCTCACATGCCTGGGCCAGTCTCTTTCCATACACACACACACACACACACACACACACACACACACACTGTAATAGTGAAGCACTGACATGAATATTATAAATGAAGAACTCTCAAACAACTCTAAGTGATATGATATGGCCATTATTATGACCCTGTTTTGAGTGAAGAAATTCATGTAATCAGCTGGTGGATCAGAATCCAAATTCAGATACAATGGAGAATGTTACTTTCTCCAACTTTTATTCTAAATGTAATCCCAAGGAACAGTTGGTCCTCTCTTAAGGATGTGTTTCTTATCATTGCTGAATGTTTTCCTTGAATCTCCCTTCTTCATTTTTTCCTGCTCCTGTATTTTGTCAGTCCTTTTCAACAGCACCCCTTAAGATAGGGATGTATATATCAATCACTTCTATTCTCATATTTTTTCTGTAGTAGACACCACTAATCAACCGTGGATATCTTTTAGTGAAACCAGACACATTTGTTAGAATTCTCCCCTACCTAGTATTCCAGGGAACTGTTAACAGTTGATTGAAGATGAAACAAAGCAAAACCTCTTTATAACCCTGGCCATGAAACTTCATAGAACATGGTTGTGCAAACTCCAGAGGCAGAAGGCAGAAAAAGATGAAAGGCAAAAATTATGTAAGGCTCCTCGTCCTATGGTTGCTCCAAGATCCTGATGTAAAGAAATGAGAGACCAACCAACTTGAGGGAAAAGCATTTCCTTCTGAATCACTGTCTCTTTTTTAAAAATTTAACATAAGCTTGATAAGCATCCAAGGGCCAGTTCCATCTTGATGCATTTCAGATTATTGAGTCTCCAGTTCCAAGTCACTGTTTGTGAAAGTGAAAAATGCATAGTCAAGGAAAATCATGATTAAAATATAAAACAGCAGTAACAAAACCAGGTAAGAGCTTCTTATCCCACAGAATGGGTTTTACCCTGTAGGGTCAAATCTTGTCCTTGGAGCAGAAGGAGATGGCAGTCCCCAGCAATATGAAAGACACTCGGGACTTTGGTCCTCTACAGTGGAAAAGGGTAGACAGGGTATTGGAAAGGAGGCTCAATTGGTTAAGCATCTGCCATGCAAGCACAAGAACCTGAGCAACAAGCTGGGCATGGTGACCTGCTCTTATAGTCATAGCTCAAGCGTGATGGAGACAAGAGAACTCCTGGACCTCACGGGCCAGTTCATCTTATCTAGTCAATGAGCTGCCAGTTCAGTGAGAGACTGCCACAAAAAGTAAACTGGAGGACAGAAAAGGCATCCAACATTGGCCTCTGGCTTCTACACCCAAAGTATACACATGTATAAATACCTTCTCAAATGATTTGTATACACACACACACACACACACACTCACACACTCTAAGTGTTTATTGAGTATCTACCATGGGCCAGACCCTTCTTGTATGCTAAGTCCTTTCACAAGTCTAGGAGTGTAAAAAGTGTCATCAGTTCTAAAACATAATGCTTTGACATTTTAATATTCTAAAAATGAACATGATGCCTGTAATCTACATAATCAGTATATAGTTTTATTTTCTTCATTTCAAACTTAAAATTGCCTCAAAGTATGAGGTTAACTTCCAGAGCTTACAGCTAGTAGCTTATTATTGTGAACATTTATTCATTCAGGCATTCAAAACATTGTTCACATTTAATAGAGAAACAGATCTAAAACAAAACAAAACAAACAAACTGGGAATAGAAACTTGAACCCCAGGGTTGCCTCACTCCAGAGACACAATCTTGAGCAAAGTTATAGTTCAGATTCAATATGCTGGAGCAGAGCAGTACATATCTCTTACAAACCTGACATCCACTCCTTTCAGGAAATGTGGTCTTTGGCGAGCCCATCACTGCCAGCCTGGGGATAGATGGAACTCATTACTGGAGTAAGAACTGGGCCAAGGCAGCTGCATTTGTGACATCCCCACCGCTGAGCCCTGACCCAACCACACCTGACTACATCAACTCCTTGCTGGCCAGGTTGGTATAGGGATGCCATGTGTTCTGTGGGATCATCTTGGGGCCACCTGTGATGGGGGCTGTAGTAGTATGGTCTAGGTGGTAGATGAGAGTCTACAGCATCAAATTCTCCAGCAGTCTTAAGCACAGAAAACTGGCTCTTATACATCACAGTTCAATTGATGACACAGTTTCGGCGTGAATCATGGTCCTAGCAGTTGATACCTAACTGGGCCAAGCTTGAGCTCTCCCTTGTCCTTCATAAAAATTTTATGAGTGAGGCATCATTTTATAGATTAAGCAACTGATGATCAAGGCACTTAAATCTATTTGTCAGGACTCAAAGCATTTGTCATGATGATACTTAGCCAGCAATTATAGGAGATTCAAAAATCAGGCCACTGGTCATTTGAGTTCTTACATGTTTACAGCTTAGTTTCTATTTGTGTATGCATGTTTAGACAAGTGTGTGTGCATAAGAGTCCACTCTTACCTACATATCTTTATGTGCACCTTGTGTGCAGGTCCCTGCAGAAGCCAGAAGGTATAAGATAACATGGAACTGGGGTTAGAACCAGTTGTGAGCTACCTGATATGACTGCTGAGAACCAAACCTGGATCCTCTGTAGCAACAGCAAGTGATCATAACCACTGAGTCAGCTCTCCAGCCCTCATCTGATTCTTTGTAATTTGCCAGAGAATGCATGATCTGATTCTACATCCTCACTTTATGGATGGGTAACAGCCCACAGAGAGGAGGAAGCTTACTCCCACAGCTTAGTAGGAGCTAGAAAGATTTCAAACAAAGACATGATTCTGGTCTCCCAGGATTTTCCAGCCATCTCTCCTAAACATGTGAAACTTTCTCCTTTTCCAGTGGGGATCTGCAGCTCTCTGGAAGTGCCCACTGTACCTTTAGCACTGCCCAGAAAGCCATTGGGAAGGACAACTTCACAGCCATCCCTGAAGGCACCAATGGTGTGGAGGAGCGTATGTCTGTCATCTGGGACAAAGCTGTGGTAAGGGACTGAGGGACGGTGACCCTGGTAGAACTATCCATGAACCAAATCAAAGCCTCAGACACCAATCAAACTAAAACTTTCCCCTCGGGGATACCCTGAAGAGTATGTTCAGTATGTAGGTGACATCTACATCTGAGATGTCCATGGATGTTGCAGGATGTTTGATAACACTGTGTACATTGAGATTGTGTTATTTACTGGAAAAACCCGTTTTTGGTTGTGTGGCTCAGCCCTAGCACACAACTTTAACCCAAGAGTTTTCTGTTTATTGTAAACAGGGTTAAAGTCAACCATTGGTTAAGAGTCAGAGCAAGCAACCAAATAGGGAATGAACATAGGAAAAAATAAATAAAACAGAGTAAGAGGAAGTCAGAAGGATGAATAGAATACAGAGAGACACAAGAAATAGACAGGAGAGACATTTGATTTGAAGGGTTTCTGAGAAGGTATGGAGAAGGGGAATTTTGTTTTGTGACATCAGCTGCGGATGAAGGTCAGCAAAGGGCATCTGGATACTTTTTCTGCCTCCCTGAGCTAGCAGCATTTTAGCCAAATGTCAGCATTTGGCTCCTGAGTTTATTAGCAAAATCAAATGTTTGAGATTTTGTTAAAAACAACACAGAGAACCAGGCGGCTCAGGTGGCTTGGGCATTCAGCTCCCAGGAATGACTTCTGAGGTTTAGAAACTCTCAGACAGCTTCAATACACCCCATTCTGTCTTGTGATCTCATGATTTGTGCTTGCCAGGATAGTGAATCTATTCTTTGTGTTTGAGGAGCTTTATGATTTCGTTTGAAATGTTTGTTGTGAAGCTTTGAAATGACAAACAATTCATCTGTCCCTAAAACCATGAAGTCACAGCCGAGCATCCCACACTGAAGGCTCATGAATACCCCAGGCTATAAATTGATTGACTCTCTCTGTCTTCTGGCCAAGTAACTTTTTATTTTCCCTGATTGTATCATAAAGACTGATGAAACAAATGGCCATTACAATAAAGACAATCCTGAAGATTCTAGTAAAATCATAAGAAATTCATTGTCAAGTCCCCTCCCTATGTGCAGTGCTGGTACAGTGTTTCTGAACGAATGCCTCCTTCATCTACATGGGCAATCCAGTAAGCTCCTTGTTTATGGAAATTTAAAGGCTAAGTTCTGTCCATACTCAGGTTGTTTGTTTCAAGAAAAGAGAAATTATAACTGTTTTGTCTTCTCTCATGTAGTTGGCTTTTGTCTATTTTTGTGAGCATTTTGTCTTTAGGAATGCTTTATCTTACCAACCCTATCTTAATTTATTAAAAACTCATATAAAACATCTATGCTACAAACAATACTCCTGTCAACATGGAGCCTGTAACTGGTCCGTAAGATTAAGTTCCTAGTGATAATCATAGTTGACTTACTATAGAAGTTATGGTCATAGGGCAACAAAATCACCACAACACACTTCTCGGAGCATATGCTTATCATTTAGCAATGATACCTTTAGTCTTTTAATTGGTTTCATGATACGTTCTCAATAAAGAAACCTCAGACAAATACATAAAAAAAAAAAAAAAAACCCACAGGAATTGTATAACACAGGAATGTCCACTGTCACCATCGAAGCTAGGCTTTGCATATGTACCCTTTGAGCATACAAATATCCACATATACCTAGAGGAGAAGCTCACACTCCATTGGTTTTTACTGTAAACACTCTTTCATTCTTTTTGGAATTAGGATAAGTAAATGCTTAAGCAAATAACATGAAGAGAGCTAGAAAAAAAGTGCATTCTTTAGGGAAAGTAACTTTGACAGTAAGCCACACACGTCCACAGTTTCCCTGTGAAGTTCAGACGGCCCAGCTGACCCTCCTGGATAGATGGAATCTGTACTCAGTCCTTTGTATTCCTGGGCCTTGAGGGTCATTTCGCGCTGGATTCAGAAGTCTTGCATCCAATAGATGGAGCTGCCATAGACCTGGAAACAGGCACAGTTATGCCATCTTTGTGTTTTAATAGGCCACAGGGAAGATGGATGAAAACCAGTTTGTGGCTGTGACAAGCACCAATGCTGCCAAGATATTCAACCTGTATCCTCGCAAGGGGAGAATAGCTGTGGGCTCTGACAGCGACCTTGTCATCTGGGATCCAGATGCCGTGAAGATCGTCTCTGCCAAGAACCACCAGTCGGTGAGGCACGGACTGGTGGGATGGAAAATGTGTGTGTAGAGCTGCCTCAGGAATAAGCTCTGAGATTGGGGGGACCAATCTCAGAGACTCAGATGGACCGCAGTAGTGATCTAGCCCTGAAGAGCTTTTTGTTTTGTCTGTGATTCATTTTATGTTGAAAGCAAGCTCCCGTGCTCAGGCAGGCTTCGAATTTAAATTACTAATAACTCTATTTTTGCCTCATAGGCTCTGGTGTGACAGTAAACACTCTCATGTCTACTTTACCCAAACTTTTATTGGCATAAAAAATACCTTAAACTATTTCTTTCTTTCCCCTGCTTTCCTGAGAGAGGTGGTCAGCAGAGGAGCTCTGCCCTTCCTACTCATTTGGGGATGGAGGCACAGAGAGGCAACTCCTCTCCGAATGCTTCCAGGATTACAGAGGCTCAAACAGACTTAGTTTTGAGTGAAGAGAAAGTTAAATGTCCTCATTATCCACTCCAATTCTCCTAAAAGATTGAAACCTAAACCCAGTACTGTAAAAAGGTCCTAATTACTTGGTCATAAAAATAATATCTGAAGTGGTTACGTGCCAAGCACCTTGCTTCCAATTCACTGAATCTCATGACCAGTGGGTACTGTTGGGATGGGTACCATTGTCTTCTTTTTGTAGTTTCGCCTAAATTTCTAGAAGTGCCGAGAAAGTAAATGGCTGATGTAGCTGGTGGTGGTATTCAAACCCTAGCACCAACCAGTATCCCCAACCGTGCAGTGTTGTCTTCCTGCTGATCAAGGAGGAAGGAAGGCAGGAATTCTATTCTTGGTATTAATGGCCTTTGCTTCTAAATCACAAGGTGATATGGAATTGTGCACCAGCAGGGGCCAGAGGGTCATGTGTCACTGAACTCACCACTAAGCCACTAAGCGCAAGGGTCATGTGCAACATCCTTGGAGGTCTAATAGCTGAGTTTATGATATGACCAGAAGTAGAAACAGAATTCCAATTAGAGATCTTAAAAGAAAAAAGGCATTTTGCCTTGCTTGAGGCATCCTTCTCCAGGGTATGTCAGTCTCCTGTTTTTTATCAAGGCAGGCAGGTGTGTCCTGAGCTTTGGTTGGTTTTACTTGGTGACTCTGTTCCTAGTAACACCAAAGGAGGCTCCCAAACATAGAAGATAACCCCATTCCTCTTCTCTTCCTACACTCATGGCATGGCTTTGTCCCGATCCCTGAATCTAGGTTGCCGAATACAACATCTTTGAAGGAATGGAGCTTCGAGGCACACCTCTGGTGGTTATCTGCCAGGGCAAGATCATGCTGGAAGATGGCAACCTGCATGTGACCCAGGGGGCTGGCCGCTTCATTCCCTGCAGCCCATTCTCTGACTATGTCTATAAGCGCATTAAAGCAAGGAGGAAGGTGGGTACCAAGAGGCATGGGGGTTAGAAAGGGGGTGGGGTCTCACGCGGTGACGGGGATTCTGAGGACCGGGCTTCCTCGGAGCCTCACAGGCAAAGCCATAGCAACAGCTGGGCACTGAAGCAATGCATATAGAATTCAAAGGCTGCGAAAAGGACTTCTAAAATGTTTGGCTGAAGAAAAGTTTCATTTCCCCAAATACTTCTTACACATCACTATAGTACTTTAGTTTAAAACTGTAAGGATTTGTGTAATGATAGAATATTTTCATAGAAAAATTGTTCCCGAAGGCTTAAAACAAGAGCACGTTGACACCCAGCCATCTCTCTTCAAGCCTGCCCAAGGCTTACAACGTTTTACTGTGGTTCATATGAAATCTCTCTCTCTCTCTCCTTCCCTCTCCCTCTCCCTCTGTCTCTGTCTCTCTCTGTCTCTCTTTTTCTCTCTCTCTCTCTCTCACACACACACACACACACACACACACACACGGAGTAGTTTGTGTGATTGGAAGATGGGGCCTAGGTATTTCTCTGAGTCTCTCTTCTCCCCCTCTCCATCTTCCAGATGTTCTTGGAACTCGAACAAAAAAAGTTATCCCAGACCCTGAGACTGGGATAGTGGTGTTAGATTTGAGTTCCCTATTCAGTTTTTGACTTACTAGAAAAGAGAAGAAAAGCCAACGTCCCCAGTGTAGACTTTTTCATATGATGATTGAGATTCTGGGACCAAAGTAATGCCACTGCTATAGTGTTGGAGTACTGATTACTGACGCGGCCTCATTCCAGGAGGACAGTGGCACTGTGCCTGGTCTCTGCACAGAAGGCAGGGGTAGGGCTGCACAGAGGTCTCACCATGGTTCATCCTTCCCTGTCAGGCTCATAGGGATGCACAGCCTCACTGCCTCACGATTGCCCGTGATATGACAGGGGTTGCATGCAGGACTGCTACCGCCTGGGTGGTCTCATCATGCTTGTCTCATAGGCCATAAATGCCTCTGGGGGACATAGCATATTTCACAAGGCTGTAAACCCCAGCCCTTGGCATAATCCCAGCACAAAACACAAAGTTGATTGATTCTGCTGACTGACTACATAGTCCCCAGGCAAGTTCACAGCCAAAGGTCAATGGGTCAGACCACAGGGGCTTCGAAGCCTCAACTTGTGAAAAGCCCTGAAAAGTCTTGGGTGGGTCTCCCATGGGATCTCATTTTGGCAGTGTATGTGACCTCGTCTTAGACTCCTGTCCTTCCTACTGGCTCTACTCCAGCTGTCTTAATAATAGTTCTTCCATTCCATAATCTTCCTACTTCTAGCTAGTTGTGCTTGCTGATCCCTCTGCTGCCTCTGTTGACATCCACCTCAACAATTAGCATTTCCCAGCTAATTCTCAAGGCCAACATGGTCATTTGGTCCGCTAGACCAATTGTTCTCAACCTGTGGGTCTCAACTGCTTTGTGTGTGTGTGTGTGTGTGTGTGTGTGTGTGTGTGTGTGTTGGGGAGGAGTTTAAATGACCCTTAGGAGTTGCCTAAGACCATTAGAAAACACAGATATTTACATTATGATCTATAGCTATAGCAAGATTATAGGTATGAAGTAGCAACAAAATAATTTTATGGTTGGGGGTCACCACAACCTGAGGAACTGTATTAAAGGGTCACAGCATTAGGAAGGTTGAACCCCAGTGCTCTAGATGGAATCTCATATCTACAGAGACCTTCCTAGATGACCTGTACCCTCAGTTTCTTGTGACACTGTCCCTTCTTTCACATCCATTTCTTCTGTTTTCTCCTGGATTCCTCTCCACTCACTCTTTTCACTGACACGATCACACCTCCCAGAGCACATTCTACACTGTTGAGTCATTGAATGGAAGAATGAATGGTGACCTGTTTCTCTGGCTGCAGATGGCAGACCTGCATGCAGTCCCAAGAGGCATGTATGATGGACCAGTGTTTGACTTGACCACCACACCCAAGGGGGGCACCCCAGCTGGCTCCACTCGGGGCTCCCCCACTCGGCCAAACCCACCAGTGAGGAACCTTCATCAGTCTGGATTTAGCCTGTCAGGTAAGTGGAATGAGCTGGTGAAGGGAGGGAAGAGGGAGAGAGGGGGAAAGACCAGCATCTCTAGGCTACAACACAATCCTGCAAAGTCAAGTTAAATGCATTTCCCAAGTCAGTGCTGGTGTCTTCTTCAAGGAGGTGATGAGGACTGAGGACATAAAGTTTTCCTAATCAGCAAGTGGACCTGGTAAGAAAGTCAAACAAGGCACCTTCAAGTTAGAGGTCAAATTCAAATGATAGCAAATTTTACTTAGAGATCAAACCTAACTGGGAGCAGATCAATGGAGCTGATTTCCACTATGAATTAATAAGGATCTCCTACATCAGGGTGAGAGAAGCATGGTGTGTATGTGCTTAAATCTCAACGCACATAAAGCTCAGACGTTTTCATGTTTATAACAGGGCTTCTTGGAGCCTAGTTCCCTTTCACAGAAAAAATGACGCTGGCGAGAGAGCGCATCTGCTGACTGAATGTTTACCATGTGTTTGCCTTGCTATGGACCTCATTTATTTCCAAAGAACTCTTTACTATAGCGAATGATTGTTTAATTGCACCATAGTTCTCTTAAAGTGGGGGAAGGTAAATGCAGGTGTACTTCCCTACAATGGAAAATACACACGTGAGGGAAGGAAGGTACCAAGACAGAAAAGACATTTAAAGGTGAGGCTGCAGCACGTAGAGACAGCAGGGAGGAGTAGAAGGAGCCGAGACCACGGAGGAAAGGCTGCAGGAGACCTAGCAAGCAATGGAGGAAGAGAGGCTCAATGTTTTGAGGTAACTTTGCCAAGCAATTGAGATTATTCCTGCTCCCAAGCAATTGGGAGTGTGTTCACCTTTGTCTGTGGTTTTCTGACCACATCAGTCCTAATGCACCCAGAGTTCCTTTCTCAATGGAACCAAGTAGCATAAACAGGGGACCGTAACCCCTCTAGCTTCCTGGCTTGGACAGGTGACCTTTATAGAATCCCTCTGTCATGGAACAATGAAATATTCTTTCTCCCAAACCACAGTCGTTGGACTTTAAAACAAAGAGCAGTCCATATAAACAGCCATCTCTGTGTTCTTACTAATTGTATTGATGAGTTTAGCACTAGACAGACTCAAGGGAGGAATTTAGCTTTTCCTATCAAGAGAGTAGTCTTCCAGGACTGGGGATGGGGGGGAGAGTCATGAACATGCAAAGTTCAAGATTTAGTGTTAAGTTTCTTATGCACCAGGAAAGTACTTACTATTGATCACTCTTAAAATTACTCACTTTCTCTTCCCCCCATACATCTCTTCCCCCCTTGTTTTTCTCTGGGAAATTGTCTCCATCTGCAGGCACCCAAGTGGATGAGGGCGTCCGCTCAGCCAGCAAACGTATTGTGGCGCCCCCTGGAGGCCGTTCTAACATCACATCCCTGAGTTAAGCAAGCCCTCCCAAAGAGGGAGGCAGAAGCAAGAAGAAAAAAATTTGAAGCCAAAATGGTACACCGATATTTAAGAAGGAACGTGAATCCAAACAGTTGAGATCTAAAGAATCACTAAGCCTCAAGCCTTATGTTTCTCAATGTTATGCTCGCTTGCCTAGCTTTATGAATTGCTTTGATTTCTGTTTATACATACCCTCGATTTCTTTGACCCCACCCCACCCCCACTTACATGCATGCAATCAGACAGGCCACTAAGGTAGATTCTGCATATTATAGTGTTGAGAGCTTATGTAGCGCTGCATCTTACGACAAGGGGACAGACAAAGCTGGGATGCCGAGAAAATGAACAAAGGCACGAAGAAGGATCTTTGGGTGATTGGGTGGCGGGAGCCCAGGGCAAGGTGGAGGGCACAAAGGGGCTGGGGTGGGATGTGTGCTAGGGAGGTGGGTGGGCTGGGTGAGCAGAAGGGCATTGTGGGTTGTATTATGATGCGTGTTAAATTCCGTGGAAGATGGCCACATGTGGCAGTGGATGTTCCATCACAGCCCCCTGGGATCTGCAGAGAAGGCAGGAGGTCTTTGGGTACTGGACTTTGTCATGTCCTTTCCTGTAGATCTTGTTCTTTTAATCATGAAGAAATCCAGCCATTTCTTCCACCTGATGAATGATGCCAGTGTTTGCTCGGGTCTCCTGTTGCTTTCTATTCTTCTATTCTGGGCTGTAAAGGTCACACATAGAGGATAAATGGACAGGTCTCTTCCTCTTCAGCTTCTTTGGGGCTCCTCAAAGGCTGCCATGGAGAGTGAGCCCCAGCTCTGTTTGGGGGGGGAACAGTGAAGCTTAGACAGCCTTCCGCTCAGCCCTGGGGAGCGCTCTTCTCTTTCTCTCTCTCTCTCTCTCTCTCTCTCTCTCTCTCTCTCTCTCTCTCTCCCCCCTACAAGCTGAGGGGAGACACATGTTCCCGCCTGCTGAGTTAGGACCATGAGTTTGTGATGTTATTTCATTTTGGAGAACTGACTTTCTTGGTTGTTTCTAAACTTTACTCCCAAGAGTAATTTCCTCTTCCGTGGGGGTACAGCAGAGATTCGGGGAAGCCAGCCTTGAGAAGCAGGAGTATGCTGTATAATAGCTACACTTTCAATTCCAAGCCAAGTGTTTCCTTGTCTGTTACAAGGTTCTGGGGGGCAGGGATATCATTTTTAATTGGTACTAAATCTCCAGGGTGATACGTATGAATCGACATGATGCAGCTTTCTTGGTGTGTGTCACATAAGGGCAACGTGAGCTCCCCCATTTGTCTGTCAGAGTTGGAAGTCCATGTTCCTATCACACCATTTCCAAAACCAATTGTGAACCAGATTCTCTGAGCAAGGCAGGGGTCTGTAGAAGCCAAGATGCTCTCCTGCAGGAAACGTGGTAGCAACCTTGGCTCAGACGTCTGTGCTACAGGGGCCCACTTGGTGAGAACTGTCACACTGCGCATTAAGTACTCTGAAGAACAGAGCAGGCCTCCTACACCTTCTAAGTACTTACTAGAAACTGCCATCTCTGCCTGCAGGTGTTTTGTTTGCTTTTGCTGTTTTGTTTCTTTTTGTTTTTGTTTTGAGGTGGGGGATTTTTGTTTATTTCACTTTGTGAAGCTGGACAATTGAGTCCAGGGCCTCTCAAGTGCTAGGCAAAACTCTGCCCCTGTGCTTCACCCTTGCCCCCAGCCCTGAATGTAGGCTGTAATAAAACCCAGAACGAGAGAAATTTGAACAGTTTGGATATATAAGGATTTAGAAATAGCAGAGGAAGGGAATTTCCCTGAGATAGCTAGCTTCTGCTCTAAGCATGGAAAAGGTTCTTTCACCTCATGATAGGATCTTCCTACTTTCAAGCCCTCATGGTGCTTTCATTTTAAAGGAAACTTTAGCAGAAAAAGAGGGGAATGAAGTTTTGAATTACAATTCAAATTTGGGGATATATCCAGGAACACAGAATGACTTTTATATGCAAAGGGAGTTTGCCAGATCTGAAGCATGTATACTAAATACCTCAATAGCCAGGCATGGCAGCAGCGTGGGTTGTAGTACCATCTGTGACCACCAGATGGGGGAAGAAACATGTAAATGAACTGTAATTCTGGGCCTCCACAACTGTGTGGTTTCCCATGCCTGAGACTCTTCAGGGTCTCTCTGGTCATGAAAAATAAACTCCTCTGGGTCATCTGCACTGCATTCGGCACTTCTGAAGTGTGCCACTGTGCTGAAACCTTATGTTCCACTCAAGCGTTCCCTGTGCAAGGAGCAGCTTCTTGAAGTCCTCAAAGTGGGCAGGCGCCATCTCAGGATACCTCCCTTTCTTCCTTTACTATTAGTACTGCCCAAGCATAGTTAATCCTGAGAATTCCTTGGCAGCTTCCCAGATGTTTTCTTCACAGAATTTTTCTAAGTAACATGTTACTCGAGTTACAAGTTTAAAAGTAAATTGGCTTTGCTTCACAGACAACCCCAGTCACTGGGTTTGAGAAGAAAAAACAACAGTGAGTTGGGGCTTCCTCCAGATTCACTGGCATGCCATCCAAGGGTGGGAGAGCATGCTGGGTACTATCTTCTCTCAAGGAGCTTTGTCTTCGGGGGGGGGGCTCTAAGAATACCCTGCAATCTCCAAACCCCAAGTTATTTCTGATCCCCAATGGCAATCAACTGACATTCTTTCTGAAAGAGCCATGAGCTCGAGTGGTTAAAACAGTCTCTCTGGAGCCATTAAATCAGCTTCCCTAGTGGAGAAATCTGTTACTTCTAATTTTTTGTGGGGGGGGGGGTTCAAACTAAAAGGATTATTGTCATTCTCTAAAATGGCCTTTATCTAATTTCAAAGTCCAGTGGTTCTTTGGGTCATTTCTTTATCATGATGTGCAGAGGTCTATCTCCCAAGGCCTGAATCCTAACTCTGGACTCCATTCTGCTCATTCTGCTAAGTCCCTTCCAAGAGGTGAGTGCTTCCCAACTTTGCTTCTTGCCACAAGCCTCCCAGATATTCTCCCCTAGAGATTCCCAGCTTGAGTCCTGATGCAGTCATGTGCTGGCCCAGGCAGCCAGCAGTCCTCATAATTCCCCTGTGAGACATGGTGTGTGGGTGTTCAGTTCTGTGTCTGGTGGTTATGGACAGACAGTGAGTCTCCCTGTGACCTGTGCTAGCTGTGAGGCAGCTCGGATATTGAAGAGCTGTTTGGTTTGAACCGTGAAGAAAACTGTGTATTGAGTTAGCTGAAATTAAAGAAACAAACAAACAAAAAAAGCTCATCAAGTGACTGTTGATGTAAACCTGGTTATTAAAATAATTATAAAATTACCATTATTGTTCTCCGGTCTTTTATGCACAGTAAAGCATCTCACTTAATATACTGAAACTCTGGGAGACTAGGAAATGGTTCAGTGGAGAAGAGAGCTTGCTGTGTAAGAAAAAAGTCCCGAGTTCCAATCTCAATACTCAGCTAAAAAAACCAACTAAGAATGGCTAACATGTATGCCCATAACCCCAGTGCTGGATATGGGGTAGACAGGAGGATAGCTGGGTTTACTGGCTTCAAGTTCAGGGAAAGACCCTTGGTTCAATGGGATAAAGTGTTAAGGACATTTGCTGTCCATGCCTGGTCCCCAGGATCATGCACATGGATACACAGCCACACGTAGATGTACATGTTTAACACACACACGCACACACACAGTACAAACCTCCATAACTTGGTTACTAGGGAAATAAACGTCAGATTTGATAACAGCAGAGGTTACTTGTAGACAGTTGTCTTTCACTGAGACTGAACTGGCCACTGACCCAACAACTGAAGTTGAAACCTTGGAGATTAATTAAGATTTTCTAATAAATAATCACAATTATTAGTGTAAAAACATTTATTGGGGACAGGTCTAGCTAATTCTGAGATTGAACTTTAAAAAGTTTTTTTGTTGTTGTTGTAGTGCTTTTGTGTGTGTGTGTGTGTGTGTGTGTGTGTGTATGTATATATGTGTTTGTGTCTTCTGCCAACCCTTGTTATTATACCCCTCTCTAACTACCATCCACTTATTTCCAAAAGTCTGGGCAAGGAGGGAAAGCCTTCATATCAATACATACCAAATGTTTCCTTCAGCAAGCTGATCTCAAAGAGTTCACTGAGTGTCTGACAAAAACTGCTCGCTGTAGCCACTCTTCTGGGAGCTTCACTGTCCATATTAGAAAGTTAGACGTTCTGGTTTGTGTAGTGAGATTTTTTTTTATGTTGTCCAGCCTTGCGGATGCAGCATTTATTTACCTAGCAGGCAGAGGGTCCCAGGTTAGATCCCTAGCACTGCAAAAACAGAAACATAAAATCCCCACAAACAAGGAGATAAAAGTTCAAGTTGGGACTCTTGCATCATTTTGGCTATGAACCTCCATCATGTCTCTCTCTGTGTTGGGAAACATTCCTGAATCCAGTTCTCATTTTCATAGAGCAGCCAATGGCGAGGTATACACTGGTACATAGGCAGGTCTGGAAGTGGGGTTTTAGGAGGTCTAAAGAGCTCAGATGAGATAGGGCAAACGTAACATTGCTGATGTTAGTGATGAACCCAGGCAGTTTGCATCTCTGTCCAACCTTCCCAAGAAAGTGCTCCTGCTCCAGTAAAGCTCATTCCTGGTCAAGGCAAAGCTGGTCATTGGCATCTCTAGGTTTTAATTTTATCTGCCTAGGGAACCCTGGAGGAGACAGATTTCCTCAATATTCTCAGCCAAAGAGATTAAGTTTGGCCACTCTCAGGACTGGTGAAATATATCTCCTTTCTCATAACCAAGGAACAGCTAGCTAAGCCTGCTAGAGATTTGAGTGGCTTTAAAGGGGGCCGTGGGCATTTACAATGATCTCCACTGGGATGCAGCATATGGGAAGGCTGAAACAGCTCTTTAAAATATTGATGCAGATGGCTAACTTCCATACCTATAGAGCCTCGAGTATTTGACAGTCACACTTGACCCGGACAGGAGTGAGAAGACTGAACAGCGTTAAGAGTAACAGAAGCATTCTGGTTCCAAAGAACTTCGGAGAATCCACTCTTTGAACACCAGCCCTTCACAGACACACATCTGAGGAGAGGATAAAGGGACCAGTGCAGCCTGCAGAATGAGAGCACATACCTAAGGCTGGTGCTCTTCAGAACCTAGAGTGCTGAACCCTGACCTTTGCACAGCTGGCTAGTGGCAACAGCATTGGGGACACTTAATGTGCCAGGGGCTCTAGGGCGGTTGGTGAGCAGGACTCCAGATCCCACCAACTCCAAGACAAGCCCAGGAACTTGCAGCTTGCTAGCTGTGGAGCTGTGACCCTATGAGTTAGCTGAAAGTTGCCAAAGTCTCTGTTGTCCTATCTCAGATTATGGGCCCTGGAATATCCACCTTTGGCTATGGCATATGAAAAGAAACAGGACCCTGATGGGTGGAGAACATAAAGGGGTCATATATGGATTGTCTATAAACCTGAGGTCACAGTGAAAGGCAGAAGCCAGGATGCTGGGTGCAATCCTTAAGTTTGTCCACTAAAATGTGCAGCTATAGATCTCCAACACCATCCATGCTAAAGGGACATTCTTCTTAATGGTAATGGAAGTAAGAGCAGATGATCTGGGACAACCAGACACACACACACACAGATGACAAAGGAAGTCTGAGGGCATATTGTTACAGAAGACATTTTAATCCATGCAGACACATTTATATCACATACACTATGGCTTAACAGAAATACATATATATAAATTTTTTTTTTTTAGTCTGGGGGCTTTTAAATCAGCCACCAGTTCAGAACAGCACAGAGAATGAAATGTGGGGTCTCAGGGTTTCACACTGAGTAGGCACACTGAACTCACAGTGAGTAGCAATCTAAGGTGGACAGAAGTAGAAGACATACTGCGTGGAGAGAACACAGGGACACAGAGGAGCTGAGCCAAGCCCTTGCCATGCCTAGTCACTGAACATATGAAAGGAAGCAGCCCAGCATCTCTGTCACTCTAGAACAGCAACACGGGTGTCAATAAGCCGCAGCAACATTCTTTCTTCCTAGTTACTTATTCACGAACCGCCAAGAAAGCCAAACGATAGGAAATCCAGTCATTTCTGGATTTCCACTAATTAATTAGATCACTGGGATTAATTTAGAAATGCTCTGTGCTGCTTGAGATTCATGCCTGTCCTGAAGATGACCTCAACCAACATCAGGACTGCAGTGGGATCATTGGCCAGGGATGCCCCATAGGTAGCTGCCCCACCCCTCCACTCTGAGTCCCTGGGAATGCCCTGGAGATTTTCAACTGCAGAGCACAGAGTGGTGTTACGTCTGGGGCACTCTGGTTTTCCAACCCTGCTCAGGCCTTTCAGATGCTCTGCAGAGTAAAGAAGGAAGGAAGCTGCTTGGAGACATTCCGGGGTAGCAGGAGAAAGGATAAAGCAGTCCCACTGTTTTCTGAAGTTTTCGGCCCTAATTCCTCTCAGAAATATAGATATTTCATCTGATGGGTGCTACCTTTTAGCTGAAATTAGGGAATAAAACCAAGACGTAGCTACCCAGGAGCTCTTGGGTTTTTATTTTTTATTTTTATTGTTTTTGTTTGTTTTGTTGTTGATGTCTTTCCTCTTCTTTAAAATGCACACAAGTGGGTGGGGCTCAGAACCAGCTCTTCTGCACAGCTAGATTCAGTGATTGTGTCTCTGGGAGTGCTGGGGAATCTACTCAGGTCTTTGTGCATGCGAAGCACTACTACTGAGTCACAGCCCAAGCCCAGTGGATGTGTTTGTTTGTGTTTGTTTTTCTTTTTAACTGGCCATACACGGTGTGCTCATCATTTACCCAACTCCCACCCTGCACTGTAAGCAGCACATCCCCATTTCTGAAAGCAACAGTGCTCAGAAAGATGCCCAATGGGAATATAAACTAGAGATTTGAACTTTAGAGGTCGCATGAGCTCCTACCTCCACCTTAATGTTTAAAGACACAGAACAGTCTACATCATCGTGTGGAGACCTGCTGGCCCTGGTGGCCTTTAGAAAGTGTTTCTAAAAGCTGCTGTCTTGGAGGATGCAGACAAGGTCCAGGAGAAGGAGGGACCAGGCAAGGGAAGGTAAATCTATAACACAGCTAACACACTGGGTCAATACAGAAGAACAAAAGGTAGAAGCTGGAGATGCATGGGGTCCCTGACACTTGTGCGGTGCCAGTCTGGAGCAGAATCCAGTCATCTCTGAGTTGCTATGCTTGGCCCATTCACCCCTCTGAAGGTCAGAACAATTGCTTTGAGTTAAACAGTGATAGAATATAAGCAAAATGTCACAAATATCACATGAGAACTTCAGAGGCAGGAGCTGTGTGTGTGTGTGTGTGTGTGTGTGTGTGTGTGTGTGTGTTTGCTTTAGTAGAGAGGCACTATGTCCCAACCATGCCAGAATTTGGAGAACTGTAGATACCAGTCTCACCTTCAGCTCTTGTTTTTCTACACAAACTTTCTTCTCCCAGTGCCTACTATCTATTTCTACTTGTCTGCCTTTCCCAAATGATATCTATCAGTCAAGCTGGTCCCTTGAAGACAGCTTGCTGTCTTGATGGTTACTCCTGTACTCTCTATAAGGAACACCATTAGATGGCCTCAGTTTTCCAAGAGTTAAAAATAATGCCCTGTAAAGTCACCTACATCTTGATTTTATCCAGTGTCACCAGTGGGGCACTGGAAGAAGTTTTTCAAAGATTTCGTATGCATGAGCACAGTGGAGTTACAACGCATGCACAGTTAGGTGGATTACGCTTTGCACGTGAGTGAAATACACAGACAAGAAGAGTCAGACCTCAACAATATTTCAAGTAGCAAGGCCATTCTGCCAGCCATCTCACAGTGGTTTTATAATGTGGGGCATCAGTTTCCCTGAATTTGCCCTCTGGGATCTACAAGCCATCCTGCCGCTTTAAATGTAGCTCTAGATGGTAGACATGTGTAAATTGTTCCATATTTTAGTTAATCAATACAAAAAATAAAGGACTAAGCAACAGAAAAATGTAATATGTTTCTTGACAGAAAAGCACTGACTTTTTCCCCCCTTCACTTTGTAGAGTTAGGAGTTACTCAAGGGAAAGCTTGCCAGCTTCCAAATTTAACATGCAAACCTCTCCTGTAAGGTGTAACTTCTCTGAGCCGTTCTAAGCAACCCTGCCTTACTCTCTGATCCTCTGCAGAAGCAGGTCTCTGCTAATCTTGAGGGAAATTAGCCCTCAAGGGACAAACACACCAGAGTCTGATCTTTTACAACTGCTATGCTGAAATAAAAATGTGTCCCAACCCGAAGCATTTGCTAAACTTCTGCATGTGACTCCTCTCATCATAATCAAGGTCACCTCAAAGAAGAGAAGGTGAGAGAGGCCATGCGCATCGTTGGTGCTTGCAAACAGACTCCATGCTGATGCAGTTCCCCACTGCAAGGTCTCATGAGTCTTTGCTACTTCTACTCTGACCTATGTGTTTATTCCTGATGGGACATCTTTACTCTTACCCAATCAAGCTTTGGAATTCTGGCCCCTGTGTGATCTTCTCTAGCCCTGAAGAGGCTCACTGTACAGTGTCCATGTTTCACAGTGTCATCAAAAAGAATAAAAAATAAATCTACATTCAAATATTCATTTAAAAATAAGAATAAAGGCTGTTTAGAGCAATTGTAGCATTAACAGGGCAAAGGCTAGCTCCTCTGAAATAACCCTCAGGGCAAAGGCTAGCTCTTCTGAAATAACCCTCTACCTTTCCAGCGGTAAACTAAAACAGAGGAAGCAGTTAAATGATTTGCTTAAGGTCACAGAGTTAAAGAGTGCTGAAGCCGGAACTGAGGAGCTCAGAACCAGGGAGCTCTTCCTCTCCTGTCACTGCAGAGTGCTGTCACCTTCAAAGACTTTTCATTCACGTTCTATAAGTCATGAGATGTTGAGTGGCAAGGACTGCTGTCAGCTCTTCACTGTGGTAAATGAGGAGTTTCCAGCTAGGTGCCAAGCACTGTCCCCCAAAGATTCGGAATCATTTTATAGGTTATTATTCTGGCCATCCTCCTCTTCTGTGTTGTTTTTGGTTTGTTCCAAGGCTAGATTTGCTTGTCTTTGATTAAAGTCTCTTTTTACTCTTAATGGAAGAAAGGAGGGAGGGAGGGAGGGAGGGAAGGAGGGAGGGAGAGAGAGAGTCATTCATTAAAAGGAAAAATGAAATTAAACGTTTGAAATGATAGCATATAATCCAGTATTTTTCATTCTTTTAAGCTTAATTAAGATATAATTACATCATTCTCCCTCCCTTTCTTCCTTTTCCTCCCCCCCTTCTCATGTCTGACCAGCCCCTCCCAAATTCACTACCTTCTCCTCTTTAACCACTGTTGTTACAAAAACAGATGAATAAATACATAAATACAAGCTGCTGAGTTCCTTCAGTTTCTTTATAAATTGAGTTGCCTCAATTTATAAAGAAGTCTGATCTAAGAAAGCTTTTCCAAGTCATCACGTTGGGCTCTGGGGGTAGAGCCATTGACCAATGAACCAATACCTGAGTTTAATTCCCAGGACCCACAGATGGAAGAAAGGAGAGAACTGGCCCCTGTAGCTTGTCCAATGGCTACCTCTTATACATCTCACCCCCCAAAATGTGAAGACAAAAGCTTTTTAAATAGTCATTGTGTTTATATTCCAATTCACAAAAATACAACACCAGGGTAATTTATCAGTTAAAAAACATGCACAAAAAAAAAAAAAAAAAAAAGGCTCCTGAAATTTCAAAATCTATCCTAGATTTGCATCCTTTTTACCATCAGAAAAATAAAAACTTAAAAATATATGAAGTCTCTGCAAATAAAATCTGTCTCTATGATATCACTTTAAGCTGCTGGTTTCCACCCCAGAGTTACTTACTTTTCTCTGTTGAAAATTATAAATTCCTTCTGAACAGCGTCAAGATGCTCTTGAAGAAGGCATGTCTTCAGGGTGAACATAACAAAGAAACAGAAGCATACTTAGCTGACACATGGGGACCCCAAATGGCCAATAACCCATAGAGTATTCAGTGAGCAACCTGGATTGAAGAAGTCCTGTTTCTAGGTGCACGAAGATTCTGAGAGGATGACAGGAGAGAGATTTCCCCTCTTTAGTCCCTGTGATGGTTTGTATATGCTCAGCCCAGGGAGTGGCACTATTAGAAGTTGTGGCCCTGTTGGAGTAGGTGTGTCACTGCGGGTGTGGGCTATAAGATCCTCATCCTAGCTGCCTAGAAGTCAGTCTTCTCCTAGCAGCCTTCAGATGAAGATGTAGAACTTTCAGCTCCTCCTGTACCATGCCTACCTGAATGCTCCCATGTTCCTACCTTGATGATAATGGACTAAACTTCTGAACCTGTAAGCCAGCCACGATAAAATGTTGTCCTTATAAGACTTACCTTGATCATGGTGTCTGTTCACAGCAGTAAAACCATAACGAAGACAGCCCCCAACCCAGAACCATTGCTCTATCAGAATTAGGTACAACGCTTTTTGAACTTTGGAATATATATATATATATATATATATAT
>JADRCH010000167.1:1987791-2003972 GCA_019843965.1 Rhynchomys soricoides | reverse complement strand
ATATATATATATATATATATATATATATATATATTTATATCACTCTCAGCTTCCATACTAATGTGCAGGTTAATTACAATTTCACTGCTAACAGAGTACAGGGTATCCCACCCCTCATGTCTCTGACAGGAGTCCTGCACATGCACCTTCAGCAACCTGTATCACACCTTGCAGAAGAGCAGATGGGAAATTATGGCAATATCTTTCATGTCCTGGGAACCTGTTGCTGATTGCTACTGTATCACAGGGGTGACGTCAAAGAACCTAATGGCCACTGTAGCTGTACCTCCTTATTACTGTAGGCCCCCAGCATCCGGCAGGGGCAGGCTTCTGAGATGACCTCCCACAGCAGCTCTGGAATGAACTGCATTTCCCTGAACTTGGTCGGGAGCCTACCTACCTGAGAAGAGTCACACTTCTTCATTTCCTTCTCCCTTTTAGCCAGGCGCTTCTTTTTCTTGTGAAGAGGTTTGGACTCCAAAATCATTTCTTCCAGTTCAAAAGTGGGGTCACAATTGAGCCTGCCTTTCTGTAAAGAGGAAAGCAGGGCTGAGTCCTCAGATTGCTCTCTCTCTCTCTCTCTCTCTCTCTCTCTCTGTCTCTCTGAGGATTTATTACATTTAAAGCCAGCATTATCTTTTATATTCTTTGTATAGTTTAGTTATTTTTACAAACGGCTAACTATCCCTAGGTGACCATATTAAAATAATAGTTCCAAGGTTTGGAATTATGGGTTTCTCAGCAGATCAGAATCATGGCCATTGCTTGGTCACCTTCCAAGGTCAACAATCAGATTTCAAGGTCAGGATTTCTGAACATGAGACCAAAAATTTGCTGCTTGATAAATTCACCAAATGAGTCAGATTTACAGAAAGGCCCAACATATACAAGGTGGAGCATCTCATAGGGAGTCAGGACTAGCTAAAAGAAGGAAGGTGGTGTCTGTAGTAGGTGATACCCAGGGTCCCCCGTAGTCATGCATCAGCCATGCATCCAATTACAAACCTCATCTCTCTTTCCTGTTACTCACTAGCATAGAGACTGGCACACTTGAATGCCACCACACAGTTCTGCTTTCCACTGAGCTTTCGCCTGACACACTAATTGGAACCCTCCCCAGCTGTTCATTGAAACAGTCATATGCTCATGTCCCCAGAACAAGTGCCTCGCTTAGACCTGAACAGAAATCCCAGATTTCTTTCTACCAGCCTCTGGAGAAGCACATCACTCTTGACAATGTTCCTACAGCCGATAGCATAATTCAAACACCAGGGAAAGAGAAGGAGAGAAGAGCTTCAGTAGGGCTCTAGCCTAAGGTTTATCCAGCAGTATGCCATGGGATACAATATTTCTTGTTTGGGTATTCAACCTATGGAAACTATTTCTCTGTAACTATTAGTTCGTTTTTATATTTATTTATTTGTTTATTTATCTATTTATTTATCTATTTATTTATTTTTTACTATTAGTTCTAAAAACTGTAGATCAATACAATAAAACTAACAAAACAAGAAAAATGATTCTGGAGTTTCCCACTAACCAACTCATAGATCTTCTTACCTACTTGCAAGAAGAAAAAGAAATCTTTTCAATGAGCAGATTTCTGAAAATGACTATTAGGAAAGAACCACTCACAGAACTATGTGGGGTTAAAGCCCAGAGGCCCAGATGTTGACATCCTGCTTAGCTCCTTGCCAATCATGTGACTTTTGGTGTTCAACTTACCCCATGTATGCTTGCATTTTCTCCTCTGTAAAGCTAGTATCAGGGTGTTATTCCGTTACTGGTGTGATCATCAAATGAGACTCTGGGTGGATGTGTACACAGAGCAATGTGAACCGAGTGGGGGAACTATTAGGGCTTGTGAAGCTTGACTCACGGTTGGAATGAAGCCTGGAATGAGCCTCTTCTGCAGGACTGCGTCCCAGTTCATGTCACTCATGTAAGGGAAATTCTGAATGTCAGTCAAGTGAGAAAAACGTTGGTCTGGATTAGGCTCAAGCAGCTGCCAATGAAACACAAGCACTTTTATTACTAGGAAGGTTAGACAGGTGGACCAAAACCCATCCCCACTAAGTGTTCTAAACTGAGTATCCGATGGGAGTCCTTTGTACAGAAATTGAGCCAGTGGTTTGCCAAGACCGTGATCTCTTCTCCTACCCAAAGGCAAATCAAGTGGAGAATGCATGGTTTGCACTAACACTAGAAGTTGTGTTTGGAACATGATGAGTACAAATGGCTGGGATCAGGAATTAAAAAGAATTTCCCTCCTTGACTCCCCAACTGGATGAGCCTCTTTTAGAAACCTTCACTTACCAAGCTCAAATCATGAAGAAACAGTTTGAAGTGAACACTGCTTTACAGAGCTAAGACGCTAAGACTTGAAGCTGTGATTTTCTTTCTTTCTTTCTTTCTTTTTTTTTTTTTTTTTGGTTTTTTGAGACAGGGTTTCTCTGTGTAGCCCTGGCTGTCCTGGAACTCACTCTGTAGACCTGGCTGGCCTTGCACTCAGAAATCCACCTGCCTTAGCCTCCCAAGTGCTAGGATTAAAGGCGTGTGCGCCACCACTGCCTGGCTGAAGCTATGCTTTTCAAATGACGTAAAATGACCAGTAATTCCTTCTTTTCATTCTATTTTTCTTCTATTTATGACCTGTTCAAGCCAATATGTGGTCTAAACTGTGCTTGGCTCACATGCAGCTCCAGACCATATAGACAACACATGACTTCAGTTTAACAGCAGCCAAACAAGCGATTTTCTACCCAAGTATCCATTGACCCCGTGACAATGTGGTATTGACAAAGCGCGGTGCCAAACTCCCATTTGTTTCAAAGTGCTTTTCTCAATTTCTATATTTACAATGAAATTGTACAAAGTGCCGTATGGACCACAGTCATCGCATCATACTAAGTGATGCTGATCTCTTGGAAGATGCTAGAAGAACTAAGGAAGGAAGCGGTGATCCAGGAGGAGAGAGTAGCATGTGCGAAGCCTCGTAGTTATATGACGGTGAGGAATGGGAGAAGGCAAAACAGAGCCAAACCAGAGAAGGGGTAACCGAAATTCACAAGGCTGGAAGGGCAGTTTATAACCACGGCAACACATGCTTTAGTTTGATCTTTATTCGAAGACCAAGGATAAGATGCTGAGGTAAGAGAAGGAGAGCAGAGGTGAGAAGAGTGGTCTATACACACAACAAACCAGAAAAGGCATGATGGCAGCAGGAGTTAGAGAGACAGCCAGGGTGATGAAGAACCATGACAGCTGCAATGGTTATTGAAAGTGTTAATCTAGGACCTGGTGATGGAGTAGATACGGAAATGACGGGTGAACCCTGGTCTCTGGTTTGCCTAGGTGGGAAAACGGGCCAGTCATTGGCAGAGAGACCACTGGCAGAAGCCCAGGAAATATAAAGAAATGAAGAATTACAATCTAGACACAATGAGTTTGAGTAGGCCTTGAGATACCCAAAGAGATTTTTTAGTTAAGAAAGCTGTATATTTGAGTTTGAGTGCAGGTTATTGGGTTTTCTGGACTTCCTCCTAGCGTGCTTTTTTCTGTCTTACCTTTTTAAGAAGGGATACCATCTCTTGTGACCAGGCAGAAGGGTAAGTTACAATTGCTGTCTCGAACATGTTTACAATTTCCTTGCTAGAAGTACTGGAGCGGATGTGATATGGTCTCTTAAGGGAGAAAAAGAGAAAATGCCTTCATTTTTACAGGTCAAAGGGGGAAAAAAATTGCAAGTATTTACAAGGTGAACTTTGAATCAATAAAACCTCAACAAGAACCCCTTCAAGCTGATTGACAGGGAGCCGTATGGAGTACTACAGAATTTTAAAGAAATGTCTCAGTCCTAGAGCTTTTCATCAAAATATCCTAAATTTTAAGAACTTGTTATTTTACAGATCCAAACAAAATGTTTCAGTAGATTGAGCTAGTTTCTGACACATTGGTTTCAAATTGCTTTGTATATAACTTTTAGGTGTCTCTTTATAAAAAGTAAATAACGAATAGAACCTTCAATTATTATATAAAGTTGATTACAAATTACAGACTTACAAATTTTACAAATTACAAAATTACAGATACATAATTTCCCCCAGAGTCTCCTTGTAATTTATCTGAAATACTATGAAAACTAGGTGTTGTGGCATGTGCTTGTACTCTCAGCACTCAGGAGGGGGAGGTAGGATGATCAGGAGTTCAAGACTGGCCTCAGCTACATAACAAGTTCAAAGCCAGCCTGGGATACCTAAGGGTGGTGCTCTAAAACAGACAAACAAACAAACAAACACAAAAAAAACAGTAAAAAACCACAAAGCAAAACAAAAACACATAAAAACTAAAAGCATAATGAGAAACTTAAGGATAGAAATTTGCTCAGAAAATATCAACTCTAGTGTCTAATACTCTGATCCAATAAAGTATGTAGTGGAGTCTTTTAAACAACAACACCACTTTTCTAGAATAAGCAGGTCATCTATGGATGCTAAGGACCAACCTTGGCTTAGGGAGGGGTTCTGAGAGAAGGGGTGTCTTGGGGAGCATCGAAAACAAATGACTTGCAGTCAAATCATGGGTCCAAGCAGATGACATGTTTTGCTCAAGGCAGCTTTCTAGATTGCTTTTAAGTTGTGCTCTCTCTGGAGATCTCCAGATAGCATTTTATTTATTTTTTTTTCTATTTTTTTTTTTAAAAAATGGGATAGCTCATCTCTTACAAATCATAAGCCCAGTTTTTTATTTTTACATATCAATTCAGTCATTAACTCCAGGTTTCCTTTTGATTATCTTATGAATCAGCATCCTGTGACCCCAGTCCCTTAATTCTTAGAAGTCAGCAAGCACATTTTTTTTAAAAAAAAAAAAAACAAAAAAACAAAAAACATGGCAAACGAACTTAGAGATCTGCTGGCCTCTGTTCAGCACAGGTGATAAACTAGTTGAGTGGGACACTGTCCTGAAATTACCATTTCTACCACACCTGGGCCTAACTTTGCTCTGTCCCAGGCCAACCCTGAACTCAGGAATCTGTCTGCCTTTGTAAGCATTAACAAAAAACTTATCTGGGTGGGCTCTCCTCTGAACACCTCTTCCCAAATCTCTTGATCTCCTTGCTTAGCATCTTTCTGACGAGTCAGCTCACAGCACAGCTGCTTTTGTTCCTTTAGATGCGTGAAGCCTCTCATATAATTTATATCACATTCTTATTTTTTGAGAAATTAGATATTTTTGAACCTACGCTTTAGAGCTCTTTTTCACAGCCTTAAGGGCTGTCCTGAAGATCCCAGCCAGTGTTTACCATTTTGCTAAGACATTAGCCACACCTTTGCCTTCCAGACTCATGCTGTCTCTCATCATGGAATTATTAACATTAATATTCCTTGAAGGAGGAACACAAAATATGTACATTATTATACAAATAAGCCTTAAGCCCACATAATCCATCAACACTTGTAGAGGCCCATGCCTGTTGACCCTGTCCCAGGGGAAGAAACCATGTCATTCTGTCCCTACCAAGGCCTTTGTGAACCCGGCATATCGCTTTAGTTTGAATCTAAAAATAATAATAATAATAATAATTAAAAGCCAAAATTAAATACATATGAAAATCTCATTTGGAAACTTGTTACTTTCTACCCTACTTCAAAAATTAAAAAAATTAAATGTGTGTGTGTGTTTTGTTGTTGTTTTTGTTTGGTTGGTTTTATAAAAGCAAGATAGTGATGATGTTGCTTCTGTCCACTGGAGGGCAGTCATTATAAACAGTAATTTCTCTACTGGGCTTTCCTGAGTTCTAGGGAAACTGTAAGCAACTTAAAGCCAGAGTAGATACTGTATGCACAGAGACAGAACTTCCACATTAGATTAATCACAGGACAGTTAATGTGTGTGTGTGTACACATTTATCACATGACTGCCCTTTTCCAGATGTTTAAGTAATGGATGATGGATGAACTAAATTGGAGGAAGGGGAAGTGTTTGTTTTTCCCAGTAGTCAATTAAAAGGTTTTATAATGTAATCCTGTGCTAGAGCTCTGAGGTCAGAAGGATTTGGATGCTAAACCAGCTCATTCACTCTCTGACCTTCAGTTCCTTCATGTGCAAGATGAAGCTAGTTCATCGGCACAACAAACCACTGCCAAAGGTTGCTGGCAAAACGAGTGGAGATAATCCAAAGAGAGTTCTCTATGGTGTGGCTTGTGGCTAGCTGATGACATGATGGAGTATATCAAAGGACCTTAAATGTGCTGTCAATCAAGAGGGAGAATATACCAAGAGTGAGTGTGTGGAAAGGTAAAGTGTGAGATGGGAGTAGTGGCGCTTTGAGATACGGTTGCAAGGACAGAATGAAATGGTGGGTATTTGGCACAAGCCTGCTATCTCATCCCAAAACTCAGGAAGCAGAGGCAGGAGGAGGATGAGTTTGAGGTTAGCCTGGGCTGCACAGTGACTCTGTGACTCTGTCTCTCTAAAAGAACACAAAGAATTACAGCATAGCTGCAGACTCCATGAGGTCTATACAGAACTGGGAAGGTCAGAGCAGCTTTGCCTTTCAGTGGCAGGGACTGAGATGACACACAGGTTAGTGTTTAAGGTCAGAGGCAGCCAGAGTGCAGCTATGCTCAGAGGGCTTGTCAGGCACAGACTCACTAATGCATCGCTGTAGTTTACCTACGATGACACTTGTAACTAAATGTTGCTGTTTCCTTCTCTTCTGATTAACTGTGTTTTTGCAAAATAAGCCTGTCCCATCTTTTAGTGATTCCTTCCTAGAATGTGTCAAAACCGATGTATTGATCCTCCACAAATTTAATGCTGTGAATTAATATTGATCAAAAGCTACACAGTGGATATATTAAACTATGTAAAAGATATATTCCATTTTTAATGAATCAATAATCTGATCATGTAGAATAGAAAACAAACATTGATATGCCTGGAAATATTTGTAAGGTGTACAAAATGGATTTAATTATGAAAATAAAATACACTGAGGTGTTATCATATAGAAAGTTATATATTTGTGTATATATACTATATATCATATATTATTATATAATATATGTATATAATTTATATATATATATATATAAATTGTCTCAATGGGAAGCTAAAGCATTATTTATGTTTTGAAATTGCATGTTAATATCTGAAGATGCTTTATCCTTATGAAAATAGAAAGTTTTGGGAGTTAGTACAACAAACTACCAGGGAGCTTTTTTGTTTTGTCTGTTTGCTGGTACAGATTTTATTTTTGTTTGTTTTCATTTTCTATTTTTAATTCTTCTGCATTCCATAATTTCCCCCTCACTTTCCCCCTCTAAGCCCACCCATACACAGCCCACTGCCAACATAATCCATAAATGTCTATTCTCATACCTACAGCTAAGGACAGTTCTCTCGTCTCTCATTAAGAACATTTTTCCTTTCAAGAGATAGAGACCATTACAGAAAACCACAGCCAATCAAAATGCAGAGTTGTGGAGCCAGGTCTCAACTAATACATCTACAGTACAACTTCCATTCCTAAGGACCAGGGATCGCTGTGCAAGACGTGTGGCTTCTCCTGACCACTCATAGGAAGACGAAAAAGGAGAGATGAATTATAGTTGAAAATTACTGAGCCACGAAGAAGCAGAAAGTGAAAATTTGCACGTTTGGATTCTATTTATAACAAAATAATGCAGAGAAGACAAAACAACAACAACAACAAAAATACAAAAGAGAAGAAAAAATTTAAACAGGACAAAATACAAGCTCACGGAGATGTCTTATTTTGAAAAGAACATGGACGATAAGGCTGGACAACCAATTGAGATGGAGGTGGGATTATGCCAGCAGAGAGTCTGAGAGTTTGAGTTAACAGACGGTGGGCTGGAATGAAGAAAAGGTGTCACACAGCTGAACATCTTTCCATCTTTATGGCTAAACAGAACTAGTTGGACTTGGTTGTTTTGAACTTGGTACCACTTTCTGCTTTCTTATTTGTCTCCTCTTGGGTGGAACCTTCTAAACTATGTCTATGCCCCTCATTTTGGAAGCGCATGATTTGTCTGGCTTTACAGGGTCCCTGCTGGATGGGAATTCTGCCTCTGCCTCGGGATGAATCATGGCCTGAGTCCCATTCATACTGGGTTTGGATGATATTCAGATGACTCTTGAGACACTGGAGGTGATGTTGGAAGGAGAAAATGTTACTGCTACTGGAATATATTGAGTATTTTATGTGGGTTTTGGAGGACCAAGAGAGAAAAGCCATGGTCTGAATGTGTCCCTCAGTTAGAGCCCTGTGTTGGAGCTCTAATGCTCAGTGAGACAGGAACTGTGGCAGATAGTTTGAGACAGATTATCTCCTAGTGAACATTCTGGCCAGTTAAGAAGATTGGACAATTTCTCTCTTTCTCCTTTGCCTTCATGTCCTCTCTCCCTCCCTACTTCTTCTCTCTCTTCTCCCCTCCCCTTCCTTCTCTGTCTTGTGAAGACACAAGAACCCAACATCTGACTTAGCCTTCCAGACTCTACAACCATGAGAAAATAAATATTTTAAGTTACTCAGTTCACGGTATGCTATTTTAATAGGCTGGGCTAAGATAAAATCTTGGGTATTGTGGAGGGATAGTATCTGAATTCTGTACTAGTTTGTAAAATTTGCATAAAATATAATTTTATGATATTTCTTTGATTTTTCTCTAGATTCTTGTTCAAGAAATGTTTCTATTGACAAGGACACTATTCTAGTTTCCAAAGAGCTCATACACAACAGGCACACAAGACAAGAGACCATCAAGATAGAGCACAAGTTGTCTGGTGACTATAATTCACACTTATTTGAAGACAGGTATCTGAATTGGAGCTCCATCCAGTGACTGCAAAATAATTTCCTTTAAACGGATGGGTGTATTTACCCAAGGTAGTGAGGTATATTGATTTCCCTTCAGCAGGAGTTTTTTTATATCCATCTTATTGACTTACCTGTGTAATTAATATTAAGTGATAGATTTGATGACACATTTGGATTAACCTGTGCAGAGATCTCAAGGGGGTATTATTAACACCAGACAGGGTAGGTGTTTTCTGATTTCAAACAAACTGCTTGGTTTTAGCAAATAATACATTCTTTCATTCTAAATAGAACCTGAAGGGACTGGAGACATGGCTTAGTCATTCTGTTGTGCTTGCAAAGGGCCAGGGTATGGTTCCCAGCACCTGCCTCAGGTGGCTCACAGAAACCTGTAACTCCAGGGGATCCAATGCCCTCTTCTGGCCTCTGTGGGTACTGCATGCGTGCACGTGGGGTGCATTCACATTCACAGGGCACACATACATACACACAAACAAGCAGATTTTTAAAACATTTTCCCTAGAACAATAAGAGAGGAAAGGGTGTGGTTCTACTGTACCCGGCCTCTCAGCAGTTCGTAAGCCGTCACCCCCAGGGACCACCAGTCGACAGCAAAGGAGTAGCCAGTTTCCTTCCTAGAGCTGAACATCTCCGGTGCTGCGGGGAGACACAGAAAAGGTCAGTTCCACTCCCCAAGACTCCAATCAATCTATTTTCCCAACACATTTCCTCCAAAGAAGAATTAGCAGCCTGAAAGGTGTAAACACTTTCCCGGATGTTTATTATCCTTTGGTAGATTGCACACAGCGGGAAACATTTTCTAATTTTTTTTTTTGCTCTCTCAGCAGTCCCATTCATCAGCTAACATAAACAGCCACACACAGGCCTTAATGGACAAATTTATCTCTTATTTGGATGGTGAACCTCTTACATAGTAGGTCCTATGGGGCCTCAAGTGAGCCGCTAACTCTGAAACAAAGAGAGCTGAGGGGATTTGCTGTCTTCATCTGTGAAGTCCACAGTAAAGGAGCTGACTATATTTAGCAATCTCAAACAGTGTTCATATTTATATGAGATTTATAATAGCTTGGCTCTCTGTCTTAGGAATACCTGGATGCCTCGAAGGGGACAAATGTATCTTCCTGTTGTGTGTGACAGCAGGAGAAAAAGGAGCAAGGGCACCCCAGGAAGTTTAACACTTTGAATATCCATGGGACATTTATACTTTGTAAGTAGATCTTCTTAGTTGACTCTACTAGAAAGTACAGTCACCATCAACTGAACCTTCAGAGCTGGCCCCTCAGGCCTTCTTTAAGCACTTTGCCATACCTTTCTAAGAAAAACACTTAGGTTCTAAATGTTAGAACAGGGGAAACAAAGGCCCGAGCAAGGATGGGTTTGGGGCTGTGGGGCACACACAGTGTCTAGTACAAAGCCTGACACTCAGAGTCAGTAGACAGAAGTTTATCGCACAGATGAATGGATGCTGAAGCCAGACTTGTGGTTATTAGCTCTGCAGCTGTGCTGGGTTCCAATGTTGTCTCTACCACCTGCTGTGCCCATGAGCAAATAAGTTGGCACAAGCAAAATCAGAATACAAAAACAACAACAAAAAACCTCTTCATCAGTTTAGAAATGAAATGAATGAACGCATGTCCAAATGTCAACATAGTGCCTGTCATTTTCAAAGTACTTAATAATAATAAACCCCCAAAACAAACACACACACAAAACAAACCCCCCCAAAACAAAACAAAACAAACAAACAACAACAACAACAAAAAACCAGAAGTGAATGTCTATAGTAAAAGAATGGGCCTAGTTCAAAGGTACACAGAGTTGATGCCGAGCCTCCTGTGTTAAGGTACTGATGCTGGGCCAAGGAAATCTTGAGGATATGGGATCTGTATACTCAAGCCTGCTTGCCTGTGCATTTGAATTCTGACTAAATTTCTGTGGACAGCTTCCTGTTATAAGTGTAGACCATGGACATCCTTATGCTCAGGCCTGACTCTAAGAGCTCTGCACTGAACGACTAAGTGGGTCTCACGCCCTGGTGAATTCGTGTTTCACACAGCACTGTGTCCTTTCTTCCAGTCCCAAGTCCCAGTGCAGCTGGGGAGATAGCAACCCTGACCCCACTTGTGCTTCCACTCCCAGCTAGAAGCTCCCAGTTAGAATGGACTGTATCTTTGTGTCCCTTTTTCAGTCTTGTACCCAAGTCACCTCCAAGGGGACAGATGTCAAGCATTGCATTTAGAAGCCATCCAAGACAATTTGGGGGCATGGCAGAGGCACTGTTCCTAGAAAAATGCCAAACAAAATAAGCACTACACCAGGAAGGTAGCACACTCTGCCACAGCAGGTCATCCTGGGACGAGAGGTGACTATTTTTGTTGTTGATATTTTCCACTGTAAGTGGGTATCTACCTTTTTGTCTCCCATTTCTTCTGTTTTTAAACATGGAGGCATTTGTATATGCATTCCTGTACTAAGCAAATATTGATGGTGTGCTAAGCCCTGAGGAGTTATGTTGGGGGTTTTAAGAGCTGAAACCACAACACACAAAAGTACCACACACTTTAAGCCCTCAAAGAGGCAGAGGGAGATGCTCTGATTCTTTGAGAAGATACCCTGCTCCTGAGAGGAGCCAAATAGAACTGGAAAGACATCCCTTTTCCTCCAAATAGACTGGGGGGCTTTTGTGTGGAACTGTTTTCTAGTGTAGGGGACTGCCCGGGCAGGGAGGCAGGAGTGGGTGGGTGGGGGAGCACCCTCATAGAAGCAGGAGGAAGAGGGATGGGATAGGGAAGGGGGATGGGTTTCCAAAGGGGAAACTAGGAAAAAGGATAACATTTGAAATGTAAATAAATAAAATATCCAATAAAAAATAAATATAAGAAGAAAACATATTCATAGGTGTGTGTGTCTTTCAACATATACATTCAGAAGGTATCTGAAACGTAAGAGAAACGAGAAAGTATTCAGAGCCAGCATCCCTGTAACTATCACACCCATTGAGAAGCACAGTCTTGCTCTCATCACTGCACTCTGTCCTGTCCACCCTACCAAGAACTGACCATTCTGAATTATAATTGAGTAATTGTTTACAATAATATATGAATTTCTAAACAGCAGGTTAATTTTGACTGTATTATATATATCTCCCCAGGGCCATAAATTAGTGGGCGGAGGGAGTGGCTAGTCCCATAGCTACTTACAAAAGTTGTTTCAAGCAATGATTGTGAAGGAAACAGTAACAAAGCAAACTGGGGGAAAAGGAAGAAAAATACCCTAGCTTTTGATCAAGTCAAATGTTCATCTCTGTAGTCATTGCTTTTATATGTTCAGTATTTGTGATTTATCCAAATTGCCAGGCATGTTTAGTTTGAATTTAATTCTACATAAATACATGGTGATTTACATACCAGTCCTACTGTGGTAAGCTGTTGGGGTTATTTTCAATTTGGGAGTGTTTCAAACAGTGCTGTTGTGACCATTCCTGGGCCAGTATGATCCTGTATCTTTACTGATGTTGTCAGGGCGGGGTGGGTGTGCATTTCACACACCCAAGTGAGGCCAAGCTACTCACTAAAGGGCTGTGAATTCACACCAAGACTAGTGGCCAAAGTTCCTTTTGTTCAGCAGACTTCCACACTTGCACTGATTTGTTGCAGGTGCTGTTTTATTTCATTGCAATTTAAAATGAATCTCCACTGATTACTAATATGCCTGCTATATTTTATATGTTTAATTGGGCATTTGGTCATCGTCATCTGTTGTGTTCAGAGTTTAAAAATATAGACATTGGGTTTTTGCCAGAATATAAGGAAAGACCCCCCAATAATTCTATAATATAATGAAAACAACTCACAAGATTTTATAGATATGATCCCAAATCTCATTCCTAAGAAAAATGTGCAAATGATGAGTTTGGGGGAAAAACATAAAATGTATATCCCAAATGTTAACTTACATTATAAAGATATGGTAAGCCAGCAGCTGACTGAGACAGAAACAGATACTTACTTACACCCAACCATTGGACTGAGGTCGGGGACCCCTCTGGTTGAATTAGGGGAAGGATTGAAAAAGCTGAAGGGGAGAATGACCCCATAGGAAGACTAGCAGTCTCAACTAACCCAGACCCCAAGGAGCTCCCAGAGATTGAGCCAGCAACCAGGAGCATACACAGGCTTCTCCAAGGCCCCTAGCACATATATAGGAGAGGACTGTCTGGACTGATTATTCCCATAATCACTAAGAAGCACAAGACCAGGGAAGAAGAACAGGCCCAACAAGAACATGAGCAGATTCTGGGAGCAGGAAATTTGTAAAAGGTCACTGCCTTAGTCAGGGTTTCTATTTCTGCACAAACATCATGACCAAGATGCAAGTTGGAGAGGAAGGGTTTATTCAGCTTACACTTCCAATTGCTGTTCATCATGAAAGGAAGTCAGGACTGGAACTCAAGCAGGTCAAGGAGCAGGAGCTGAAGCAGAGGCCAAGAAGGAATGCTGCTTACTGGCTTGCTTCTCCTGGCTTGCTCAGCTGGCTTTCTTATGGAGTCCAAGACTACCAGCCCACTGACAGTACCACCCACAAGGGGCCCTCCCCCTTTGATCACTAATTGAGAAAATGCCTTACCACTGGATCTCATGGAAGCATTTTCTCAACTGAGACTCCTTTCTCTGTGATAACTCCAGCTTGTGTCAGGTTGACACACAAAACTAGCCAGGACAGTCACAGAGATGGATTTCAATACCACAGTTTGTCCCCACGTCTACTGATCAATTTTGGAAGCTTTGAGGTTTTGATGATCAGGCAGGGTAAGGAGGCAGGGAAGTTTGTGTGTTAAGTTCTTCCAGTGCAAATAGAAATCAATAAGAGTCTTCTAGGAGAGGCATGATATGTCCTGTGACCAGTGCAAATAGAAATCAATAAGAGTCTTCTAGGAGAGGCATGATATGTCCTGTGACCAGTGCAAATAGAAATCAATAAGAGTCTTCTAGGAGAGGCATGATATGTCCTGTGACCAGAAATTTTTAATTTTTTTCTCTTACAATGTTAGTTTTAGTTAATAAGTAAAAATTTTATATATATATATATATATATATATATATATATATATATTCATTGTGCACAATACATTTTAAAATATGAATACAGTGTGAATGAATAAATTGGGGCAACTATAAGTTACAATGTATATTTACCATTAATCTCTTTGATATTAGTGTGTGTGGACGTGTGCGTGTGTGTGCACGCACACTTGCACATGTATACATGTAAGTGCTTATGCCATGATGTGAATGTGAAGGTCGGAGGACTACTCGTAGGAGTCCCTTCTCTCTTTCTACTATGTGGGCTCTAAAGACTTAACTAAGTCTTCGTGCTTGGCAGTAAGCACCTTTACCTGCTCAGCCATCTTGTTGGCTGCTTGCTATTCTTATATAGAAAAATACCATAGGTACTCTGAAGGATCCTCAAGAGAAGAAGACATTATTTTAGAACAGAATTTATCACAAGAAATAATGAAGTTGACGGAAATGATCCTAACAAGATTTCTGCTGTGAAATTACATTTCAGAATGAGAAACGACCTAGTATTCAATAGAGAAAATGAGATACATTGCTGTTATGCACTGTGATCTACAGCACATGCTAAGAACGTTAGTTCTATTTACTGACATGGAAAAATGAACAGCATTAGTTGTCAGACAAGACTCAGACTCTGAGGGCATCATTTCCAGTAGAGGTGTGTTGACTGACTAGAACGGAGGGCATCAGATGACTTAAACCAGTGCTTCTCACCCTCCCCAGTGCTGTGACTCTTTACTACAGTTCCTCAGGTTGTATGGACTCCAACCATAAAATTATTTTCATTGACATTTCATAACTAATTTTTGATGGTTATGAATCAAATGTAAATATCTGATATGCAGGATACCTGATATATGAGAAGGTCATTTTACTCCTAAAGGGGGCTCAACCCATAGAGCCACTGGCTTCGATCATGCTCCTAGTTCCTCGTTGGACCTGTTTCCTAACTGATCAGACTGGTCACTTCTAAAGTGGAAGGAGCAATGGTTATTGTTATATAGAATTGGTTTTAGAGTCAGTGACCCTAGGCTTGTTCCCAGAATGTGCCCAGCTTACTAGCAGATGTCAGTCATTATACCATCATCAGTGCTATCCACCCAAATGCTCCAGGCTAAGTGTGTCTAGATTCAGCTTTAATTTCATGCTCTGTCAATCACTTGCTCTCTGGTTATGATCCTATCACTTTCTCTCGGGGTTGGATGTTTTTAATGTATGAATAAAAACAGTAGCAATGTCTACCTCACAGGATTGTCTTAATGATGCAATAAATATTAAAGACTTAGGGAAACATCTGGGACACTGTAGGTGCTCACTACGTGGTAGAACTTATTTATTTTAAAGAAGCTTAGTCTAATCTAGCTTCTAAAAATGTAAAGATAACTGTGTTTGTCCACAGAGTTCGGCAAATATTACAATTTCCCATTAAAAACATGAAATTGGGCCAGTGTCTGCCCTCATGCCTAGATTCCAGTTTACTAGTTTTATTCCATGAAATGCTAGATATGACGACTGTGAAAAGATTAAATTATACAGATATATACTTAAAATGACTGGTTAGAGGAGAGAAGGGTGTCCCCCCCCCTTACTTCTGTCACCATGGAAATCATCCCTAGAAACCCCAGATGCACTCTTTCTGATTTGGCACCAAGAAAATAGCCTATAATGTGGAAACCCAGGAGACCTGGGGAACAAACTGGACAGACCAGCAGGCTTGGATATTCCCTTTTATCACTAGATTGCTGTGGGTTTCAGGAAGAAAAAAATGGTCTGAATTCTATGTGCCGATTATTTTAGAAGTGACAAAAGAGATTTATTTCCCCCACCGGTCATTGAAAGCCATGAAGTCTGCAGTTGTTCAAATGTTACATAAAATAAGGCTCACTTCTATTTTTCTGAAGACAATCTTGTGGTGGCCTTTTATGTAAGAGTCCCCCTCCCCTTGTCTCTCATCACAGGGAGGAAATACACTGAAAGGGAGAGTTTAAAGTGGCATTGCTCTCCTCCATCTTTCAAGTTCAGACATTTTTCTATGAAATTCTCTAAGCGTATCTAGTTCACACCATTCATTCTACCCTTTATGGAACCCCTTGCATTTCGGAGGCTTTGAGATCTTAACTAATTAAGAGAGATGCAAGAGTAGAAAGTGGATTTCCTTCTGTCATCTGCTAGCAATCTTGTATTTCTTGCTTCATTTGGTGGTACCCCACTCCCATGCCCACTCCACTGATAGC